>KB306824.1:303075-332825 GCA_000328365.1 Capitella teleta | reverse complement strand
TTAACATAACACAATTTCCTTGTTATTACTAATTTAATATTGTTGTTGTGGAAGCTGCTGAAATTTCTTCTGTTGATGTTTGCACTGCAAAAAAGTTATTCATTCTTTCTTAAGGTAAGCTTTAATTTTGGTGCTTTGGAAAACTTATTTGTTTCTCATCACAGGGAAGAATCTCACAACAATCCCATCTTACTTTTCCATAAGCATTATAATATTATATTTATTTTAATTGTATGATTACGCTTTTAGTGACACTACAATTAATGCGCTAATTAAGGCACACACCCTCGTGTTAAGCCCATTATCTGGGTCAGAATTTCAGTGGAATAAACGGGAATCCCACTTTTTTCATCATTAATATTCAAACAATTCATTTTGTGTATGATGGGAACAAATGACCGTGGTGCGATGCACCTAATTACATCACTGGTAAATGTTTTGCACCGAGAATCACTGTAAAAAAATGGAACTGGAATGAATGGCGTAAGCATAACAGATAGCCGCCTGTTAGAAAAGAATGGGCATCCGGACCCATGACCATTTACCATCACTATTTTTCACATGTATTCCGTTGTATAGCTAGTATTTATTAGTAGCATATGTATTGGAAATTCTAATGAGGTTAAATATGTGCATTACTAACCTTCCTTTGTACATACAGATGACATTATTGTATCACAGTCGGTCACTGCCCAGCCCTTGGCACCATTGGTATCCATGAATGCACAAGTATATTCATTTGAGTTGGGTTGGTCATCCTTCCAGAAGGATCCAGGTGTTCCTGGGCCAGCACACCTCCATTCATCTCGACATTCCTCTGGAGTTGTGCAAGTCGGACAGAGGGCAGCCCTTATCTTGGCTATCCCGATCCAAGATGGTTCAGTTATCCTATGAAAATAAGAACCATGATATGCCCATATAACAAAGGGAAATGGGTACCCACAATGTCTTGATGAATTCATTCTCACTGCTGACTTCAATGCAAACGAGTTTAGCTCCCTTATCCAGGCATGTCATATGAGCACCTTGATGTGATTTTAAATCCTGTTGCAATTGGTAACATTTTGAATCAAATTGGCTCCAACCATTCTCACAAGCACCTGCAAGGAGTATATTTGTGTCTAAAATTCGTATGGATAAGGTTGTACTCACAATGCAACTAATACAACCATATATGTGATCCCTCGCGCCAAAACCCGCATTAATTAAGTCGCTGAGCATATCACGAGAAACGAGTCTTGAGAGTCTTGAGAGGTTACCCTATTAGAGGGTTCAAAATGTTGATTTCCATGTTGTGATTGCGAAATAAATAAAAATATATCTTTTTTTTTTTCCCCACAAACAAGAATCATGTCAGTCTGTGATCAATAAGTATCACGTGCCCTTCGGGGGGGTGGGGGGTGGGCAGGACCCACATTCTCCGTCTAATTGGCCATCATCGCGATCCAGTCCCTGTAGTAGGCAGCCTTTTGGGCTAGCCAAGGAATGACGAACTGCTCTGGATACGTGAAGTGGCCGCTGGTCGACGGAGAACTCCGCGATTTCCAACAAACACTTGCTTTTATTGGGGAAATCGAGCACAGGTGAAGATTAATTAAAGGGTGCAGGCTTTTTACAGCCCCACCTTGAAAATGCATCAATACGTGCAATGATTGAAAATGTACGATATAATTATACAATTAATTGGAAAATAAAAAGAATGAACTGGTAATCAATTATTATGTAATAATGCTATTAACCAAGTGAATGGCTTGATCAATATATGAAAGTACACTATTATTCAATTGACCTTCGAGGTTACCATTATATGTCTGATTAATACACGTACATTTTTTCCGGCTTTCATTGAATGCATAGATAAGGCTTTGCTCTCGCACTTTTCTTTTGTTTCAGAGTGCTGTTTTGATTGTAGCACTAATGTGATCTCTTAAAATCAAAACAAAGTGGAGTGTTTGTTTTGATGTGCCATGCACAAAAGGACATTTCATTATGTTCGTTTAGGGCCTCATCTGGTTTATCTCTCTTTGCGAACACATATCACTCGCATTTAAATGTTTTCTCTTCTTTCAAAATGGAATTTACATTTGATATATTTGCATAAAAGGGCGCAGAATAAGTTAGTCAATCCATACCAGATAGTTCTTTTCTTTTTCTTCTTTTCAATCGGCCGAAAGTTTTGTTTTAAACATGGAGTAAATATACTACTTTTGGCCTACTCTGTATAGTGTATATGTATATATACATCGAACAGTTGATAATATTATATGGGGGTGAGTACGCTGCCCTGCTTCATGCCATTTGTCCTGCTGGAAAGGGGCTGTGTAATCAAGTATGAGTCGGTTTCCTCTTTTTCCTTTCAGCAAGTAGTCCCTTGTTCTAAGGGATGCCTCCTTGTTCTAAGGGATGCCTCCTTGTTCTAAGGGATGCCTCCTTGTTCTAAGGGATGCCTTCTTGTTCTAAGGGTGCCTCCTTGTTCTAAGGGATGCCTCCTTGTGCTCAGGGATGTCTCCTTGTTCTAAGGGATGCCTCCGTGTTCTAAGGGATGCCTCCTTGTTCTAAGGGATGCCTCCTTGTTCTCAGGGATGTCTCCTTGTTCTAAGGGATGCCTCCGTGTTCTAAGGGATGCCTCCTTGTTCTAAGGGATGCCTCCTTGTTCTATGGGATGCCTCCTTGTTCTAAGGGATGTCTCCTTGTTCTAAGGGATGCCTACTTCCTCGCAGAAGGGGGTCGTATTGGTTCTGGGTTGCTGCCATTCAATGGCAAGTACTTCTCGCTATAGAAACTTATGTAGTAGTTATTTATTCGTCTTTCCTCCTCTTTTCTGAGGGTCCAGATTCGATGCCTGTGGGCCAGGGAAGACTGTTTGCGAGGGTTTTATTCAGGTTAATTGAGAGATAGCTCGTTCGACTGCCATTCTCTGGTTATATCTTGACGCCGTTGTTTCTTGCTATTCATTGCTAACGCCTGCCAATAATAATACATATCCTGTTCAAACCACATTGTCTGCAATGTAAGCATGCACTTTATACCTATTTAGGGGGCTTACCTGCAACTAGCGTGATCCTCAGAAGCAGTTGAAGCAGAATAAACGCAAAGATCACATCCATTATCCAGGGTTCAGCACAATCACTGAGTAGGGATGCGTTTTTTAAGGCTACATATATAAGCAATAAGGCCCTTTATATTTTCATAAGATTAACCAGGAAGAAAGTTGGGCAAAATTAAATGTTGCATCGCTTTAAATTTTACACGTATATGATAGCGTGTCCGCCCTAATGATACTAGTAGATGGAGACAACTAGGCATATACTTGTTCTTGGCCTATATTTAGGTACATAATTCAATCAACTGAGTCATGTTTAACGTTTTAACCTCTCATTCATGCATACAGGGCGCCGTAGCTGTAGGCCTATATATGGTATATACACATCGAATTGCAGGGGCGTAAACAGGGTGGGGGTTCAAATGGGTCGTACGACCCCCCCTCCCTTTTCGCCCGTGGGTCCACATTATCTCGAAGGGGGTCCTGACTTTCCCTTGGATATCTGCATGCAAAGTAAGCTTTATGACATGCGTATATAGTTATGAGGTACTTCTGTTGTCTTTCATTCTTCATTCGGGGTCACGGTTAATTCGGCAAGCGAATCATTGATTTATTTGCATTTCAGGGCAGCTGAACTGAACTATGCCGTGGACCAGGTCCCTGCCCCTGACAGCGTCACTCCTGCCACTGAGGTAATTTCTCCTGTCATGCTGTCACTTTTCATTGTTGCCCTCCTCAGGAATCAGATGCAGATCACCTGATGTTGGCCAAGAGTTATTTTGATATAAAAGAGTATGATAGGGCAGCTCACTACCTCCAGAACTGCACATCAGCAAAGGCGTATTTTCTACACATGTACTCCCGGTATCTGGCAGGTGAAAAGCGTCATATCGATGATACTGACTGCACCATCAGTGAGGACAATCAATGATCACCCATCGTTCGTTAATTTATGCAATCCACAGGCCCTGACAACAGCGCTGATAGCAGCTACCTCAAAGTCATCAGACAAGAGTTGTATAAGAAATACAAAGTGAATGAACTGGATGGATATGCTTTATACCTGTGAGTATTGAGGTTTCAATTATGTAATTCAGGCGTCTTTTATTTTTCTCCATAGATATGGCATTGTGTTGAGAAAGTTAGAGTTGCTGAGAGATGCTGTGGATGTGTTTGTGGAGGCGTTGTGCAAAGAGCCGATGCTGTGGAGCGCGTGGCTGGAGCTGGCTCTCCTCGTCACAGATAAAGAAATGGTTGGTCATCTTTAATTCAATCGGTACCGATGTTAAAAAACACTTTTCTTAACAGTTACAGAGCTTGCCCGTCCCTGAGCACTGGGTGAAACACTTTTTTATTGCGCACACATATTGCGAAATGCAGCTGAATGAGGAAGCATTGGAAATGTACATGGATCTGAAAAATCACGGCTTCTCTAAAAGCACTTACGTTATGGCTCAGATTGCCTTGGCGTACCATGGACTTCCAGGTCGGCCTTCTTTGGAGTGACCCCCAAATCAATATTTACGTTTCTTCACCCTCAGATATGGACAACGCAGTGCTGAGCTTCACAGAACTTCAGAAAGTCGATCCGTATCGATTGGACAACATGGATACGTATTCAAATTTACTTTACATCAAGGTATCTCAGTTCTCTTTTTCTTTTTTTTTTTTTTTTTTCATTTACCTGAAAATGATTTTCAGGAGTTACGAATGGAGTTGGCTCATTTAGCGCATAACTGCTGTGATATTGATAAGTATCGCGTTGAGACATGTTGTGTGGTCGGGAATTACTACAGTTTACGCGGTCAGCACGAGAAAGCGGGACTCTACTTCCAGCGAGCGCTGCGTCTGAACCCGCACTACCTCTCAGCGTGGACCTTACTTGGTCACGAATACATGGAGCTGAAAAACACCTCCGCTGCTATCCAAGCTTATCGCCACGCTATCGGTGGGTGGTCCCTTGTGTCCGAGTGAATCGTGAATATTCTCTTTTAACAGGGGTCAACCAACGGGATTATCGAGCGTGGTACGGACTGGGCCAGACGTACGAGATTCTTAAGATGCCGCTGTATTGCCTCTATTACTACCGCCGAGCCCAGGCATTGAGGTTAGTGGTTATTACATGATTGCTTCCGTTCTGTGATTAGGGTAGTGGTTATTAGATGATTGCTTCCGTTCTGTGATTAGGGTAGTGGTTATTAGATGATTGCTTCCATTCTGTGATTAGGGTAGTGGTTATTAGATGATTGCTTCCGTTCTGTGATTAGGGTAGTGGTTATTACATGATTGCTTCCGTTCTGTGATTAGGGTAGTGGTTATTAGATGTTTGCTTCCGATCTGTGATTAGGGTAGATTTCATTATAAGCTGTATGTTTAGTGCTATGTGATAGACGCATCTGTTTTTTTCACAGGCCAAATGACTCTCGCATGGTTATGGCTCTGGGAGAGGCTTACGAGAAATTGGAACGACTTCAAGAAGCAAATAAATGCTTCTGGAAGGCGCATTGTATTGGAGACATGGAAGGAATGGCGCTATTCAAACTGGCAAAGTAGGTGCCATCGACCTTTGATCGCAAGATCTACGATGACTTCTTGCTCAGATTGTACGAAAGATTAAACGACGAGGAACAGGCGAGTGCCGCGTACGCTGAATTCATCCACGAATCGGAATGTTTCGGCGTCAGTCGGCCGAGCGGTGTTTACGTGAGTGGAGAGGGATGAATCCTGATGTTTCACCGTCTCTTAAAACAGGGAGCGGTTGGTCAGGACCACTTGGCAAACGCGTATAAATACCTCGCTAATTACCACCTGAGGCACGGGAATCTCAACGACGCTTTTATGGCGGCGCGGAAATGCACAGAGTTCATCGAGGTATGAGTAAATCAGAAGAGATTCTTGGAATTTAACATAATAAGTTTGTTTTTATTATCTCATCTACGAATAAATTATTGTTTCACAGACTCGCGAGGAGGGCAAAGCCATACAGAGAGAAATTTCACACCGCAGAGCAGTCGGATACGGGGAATCGACCCCCGTAGATCAAACCATGAACAATGAACCCCCGCGACCTCTGGCTCTCTTCAGAAGGCAGCCAGATGGGGGCGCCGCTGATGATGCCAACCGCCCCAGTTTCCGCATTTCTCCCGTTCAGCTCAATTTCACCCCATGAAAATTCGGATTTTGTGAATAAAAGTTATTTGCCTGTAATTTTCCAAATAAGGAAATACGACCTTGATTTTGTTTTGCGTTTTTTGTTTGACTGGTTTTCTAATCCGTTACCAAAACGAGGTTTATACCACAAGTCAAGAAAGGTCAACATGTATCCTCAATCTGAATATTTTCGCAGTACAAGTAGTATTGTACACAGAGCACATTGAGCATCTTTCCTGACATTCACTTCCTGTATCTACATATCGGTAACTTCACTTAGACCAACCAAATTAGGAGATACAGCATTTTTGTATGCATTTTTTTTACCATAAACCAGCGGATGAACTGCTACCAATTGCAGACCTAGCTACAGAGCTCTTAAAAGTGCGAGAGCGAGTGCTTGATGTGGAGGGGTTTACGACTAAACCTGAAATGCTCTTGACATTGATTTGTATTGATTAATGCATGTATTATGTCTGCTTGAGCTTCGTCTTCAGCACAGTTTTTAGAAGGATTTTTTTTTTTTTTTTTTTTTTTTTTACTATTATTATTCGTATGTGTGTGCCGCCAGTGCACGAATAAAACATTATTACTATTATTATTATAAACACCATAATTGCAATCAACGCTGTCTGTGACTCACCTTTGCTCATTTTCTTTTGTTTAAACCTGAGCACTAAACTGATTAATGCATTATCATATTCATTATCATATTCATATATGCATTATCATTATTATTATAAACTGATTGATGCATTATCGTCGTTGCTTTCAAGTTCTGAAGCTCGTTGATGATCTAGCTGAAGCTACAAAGCAGGGAAAGACAGACAACGTGGTACATGTGGCAGAAATTGACGTATAGTTTATTTTAAGAAAATGACTGAGTATGGATTTGAATGAAAAAACATAAAGTAAACTGAATACATCAAGGTTGGTATTTCAAGATAATTAACGCCACATTGGGCTATACTGCTTTTGGAAGCGGAATTGTTGGTCATGAAGCCACCAAGCTTTGATATCAGTGATGTGGGCCAGGTTTTGAACCACTGACAGGTGCTTCAAGAGGCCAGCAACCTCGTGCCGGTAGCGCTCTGCCATGATGGCGATGTAAATTTGGAAGGTTGAGGAGAAGTCAGTTAGCGATAGAGCAGTGTGCCGTTTAGCTTCCCTTGCCGGTTTCCCCGTGTCATCTGACCCACTTTCATACTGCTCGAAAGTGGAAGGCAAGAGAACAGCGAGGTCAGTAAAATGGCCCTGCCAAATGAGGCTCTTAACAGCTGAACTGACGTGGGCGCCGAGGCACAGGCCATGTTTGCCGATGGCATCAGATGCTGGACAACCCCTGACGTAGCTGGTAGTAGAGGTTACATACCGTACTGCAGCTCGTTTGCACCCGTTGCCCCGGGGACTACCCCTGCAGGCATCGGGGGAACGAATGGCTGTGGACTGGCAGTCAGGTTGTTGTATGGCGCAACAAGAAGGTGGATCGACACGGGACACTAGACACGGCATACTTGCGACAGATGTCTGGGGGATGAGGTGACAGTCGCCGGACACTAGACACGGCAGCCGTGGAGGAAGAGCCACCTGAGAAACGGGGTGATGGATCAACCGATCATCGCGTCATCCAGAAAACACGCAAACTTTGTGTCGGAGCCCATGGCCGCAAAACCAGTGACTGCATTGGCTGGAATTGGAGAGACGCTGGGTAGGAAACTGAACCAACACGGCTATCAACAAGTGAGTGCGCTCATTATTTCCGTATTGTTCAATACAATTTGTGCATAGCACATGTGTAATTGAGGTATACAATAGTTCCCAAACATCTTCAATTTTTACCAAATATTCCAGGTCCCCTTGTACGAGTACCGGTAGTTGAGAAATGAAACATAAGTAGGCATATTTGACCCCTAAGTCACACATGCAGATGTTCCCATTGAAGGCATGAGACCCTGCGGTCCAAAATTGTCTCCAGGATGCCATATGAGCAGCCCCCAGAAAACAAACGCTACACGTTTTGTTCTCTAACCATGTTCCATTTCAGAAAATAGTAAATATCAAGGAAATTCATAACTATGATAACATGTACCCAGTACATCTGAATTTCCTTTTGTTTTCATGATTAACCAATTAACTTGCTGGTATTTTCTGTTTAGGCCCGCGATGTCCTTGGCAAATATCTCACCGAGGGCCCCAACTTTGAACAATGGCTGAAAGACAGCATTGGAGCCAATGCGAATCAAGCCAGCACCTGCCGCAAGTGTCTCCAAGATTGGAGTGATAACTTCATATAACTGTACTATAAACACTCTGTACAGTACAAATGTATAAATAAAAAATACATGATGTCAATAAAAAACAATTCAGAAGATTATTATTTGGCATGTACATTATAAATAACACAAAATATTCCGTTATGAACGCCTTGAACTCCAGATGACCTGATCTTTTAATCGTGGGCTTTCACCATACCTATTCTCCAGAAATCCATAGAACTCTGGAGAAGAAAAACAATAATTATACTAATATTAATAACACCAAAAACAGAGGTTGAATGAACTCACTATCCACAACTGATGGTGCATACTGATTCACTTTGTATCGGAAATCTGCGGGGAAAAAAATTACACAGCGAAATTCTATTTCAATGACATACTTTCACTGTTGCACATTTTGTACCATACACAGAAGCAGCCGAAGAACAACGCTCCTTCAGCAACTATGACACCTTTGAAGGCTTTGCTGAAATTTATCCTTGAGGCTTTCTCTTTCCTCATCCCGGGACGCAAAATCCTGGAAAGAGTGGAAAGTCATCAGGTGATCGAGGGGATTGAATGAAGGAAGCAAGTGGGATAGAGGTCGAAGCCATCTCAGCCACTGCCCATGGGTGGCTTATTGCTTTATTTGGCTTACTCGTGGCTAAGGATGTCCACAGCTCAGTGGTCCTGATGTACACAGGAATAATGACATACTTCAAGAGGAACTGGCGCATAAGAGCATTTTTACTGTACTCTAAAGCAAGTCGATTGCACTGGATTGCAAATCGAGAAACATATAACATATCCAGCAGGGTTGTAGCTGCATTCTGTAGCCATAATCTGTGGGGATCCTTATAGCAATAGGAGTCTTGGAACGAGATTAGCAGGGTTGTAGAAAATTAGAATGGAACAACCAATTTTAATTTATCACTCATTGGTGGTATTGCCAAAAATAGCAAGTGTGACGTTTATTGTCACAGTGTGGATTATTTGTGTACATGACTTTATTGTACATGACATTATTGTCAATTATATTACAAGCTAACAAAGCATCAATGATTCAATGTCTTCATCTGATGCAATAGTCACACGTACAGAAGGGCGATGCACGGACATGTCAATGCAATACATAGAAAACTTCTATTATCGCTCAAACGAGAGTCGGGTCGTGTAACAACAGTGTTAACGAGACTACAGGTGCATTTTAATTACAAGTACGTTTCGTGTATTGAGTGACAGCACAAACCAAGCGTTCTGCTGTATTCGCTGTAAACCGCAATAGCTTCAAAGCCCGAAAGTTTGCAGACGGTTTTCACGTTTGTTATTGAAATAATGGCACGCCGAATGTGGTATGGGTAGCATCATAGCATCCTATAATGCTGAATATTTGCGGTACTCTCTTTATAATTTATAGGCTAATCAAGGTCATTGACCTAGTCACTAAAAACACACTTTTATTTAATAACTTCAACTTGTTGTTAAACACAATACATGCCATATTATAATGATATATATAATATCTTATAGGATAATTTAGTCGAACATTATAACATTCTATATGTTTTAATAAATTTCAAAGGAACTATATTCTGCTCCTGCGCATGAATACAGGAATCTCCTTCTCGATATAAACAAAGATCACATGCTTCGAGGCTGATTGTCAACATGACTAAGCTGCTTGCAACATTTGTTTTGTCCGTCGGCCTTTTTGGTCGATTCTTGGACGCGAAGTCTGTCAACAATGTCTTTGACGAAGAAGCGCAGAAGGGGGTGCATTGGGCGCTTGTTGTCGCGGGCTCAAATGGCTGGTACAACTACCGACACCAGGTTAGTGAACGTATTTTAGGGGTCTGATGATGAATAATTATGATTATGATAATATGAATGATAATATGATAATGATAATATAATATTAATAATGAGTTTTCCCAGTAAATTTCCTTCTCGACCTATTACTGACTATTATGAGTTGAGGATCCTGTATTATGGCAATTGATATGTTGATTAAATTTAGAAATTAGATCTCTTCGACAAAATTCAGATAAACACTAGCTAGTAACCAGGTAACCTGGTAACCAAATTAGCGTTTGATGAGGTCATGTACTTCCTTTATCTGAATTGTCTATTATCAATTAATGTTACCTCTTAAGATGTCAACCGTTTAAGTCATATATATCTGCATGTGATCAATATCATAAAATTCATGATCATTTGAATCACAGCTGTTCTGTATCATTTCTCTAACAATGGCTAAAATTATTGTGATTCAGATCACATGTCAGAGGAAAAGGTGATGATTACCTTTAGTTGGGATCAAAATCTTTGTTTTAAAGCTTTGAAATGTAATATCAATTCAACCTTTGTGATTTCATGGGATAAATGGTGTTTATAGATGCAAATTTAAGTGCATATATATCTTGATTATTGGACTGTGGTCTGTTCTGAGGACCATCCTCTCGTTGAGAGCTTTTAATTCTCTTCTTGGTGCATATTTTTTCTATGCCCTGAATCACCTGAGATTTGAGCATGTGAAAAATAAAAAGATGCATTTAGTCCGCCACGCTTGACTGGCTTCATCATCATGTGATCTTGTGCCTGGCACGGTTCTGGTTGTGTGTCTGAACTGTTTCCAAGTGCAAGGTTGAATCTAATTTAAATGAAGAATAAAGAGTTTATCTAGCTTGTTATTGCATGTTTTGTGGAGTTTCAAGTTCTTTAATGAAGAGTTTTTAACTAATTAAATTAATGATTAAAAATAAAACACAAACTAACTTTATTAAAAATAACACAAATTAAAACTAAACTTTAGGTTTATGGTTTGTTGCTGTAAAATTACAATAAAATGGCTCCTTAAGTATGCATATAACATTAATCTCAAGAATTGAGATTGATAAGAAAATATCCTCAAAAGCCACCAAAAAGTCAATAACTCAATTACTGAGTAATTAACTAATTATTGAAAATATCAAGGACTTTGTTGAATAACTGATTTACCATTCTCTCTGCAGGCTGATGCATGTCATGCTTATCAGATCTTGAAGAAGAACGGAATTCCTGAAGAGAGAATTATTACCATGATGTACGATGACATTGCTGGCAATCCTCAGTAGGCTTCTCTGTCAAATAATCTCCATTTATGATAAGTAAATGGATAATTTCACAGAAACCCCACACCTGGCGAAATCATCAACCATCCCAATGGAACGGATGTTTATGGGGGCGTTAGGATAGACTACCGTGAGGAGGTATGTACAACATATTCACTTCAGAAAAGCCATCTGCATGAGGGTTGATTGATGAGGTCCAATTATATCTGCAATAATCTTTAATTTTTTTTATTTTTTTTTTTTCCTGGCAGACGGTCACTCCCGATATTTTCTTAGCTGTTCTCCAAGGACAACAGGAAGCTGTCAATGGCGTTGGAAGCGGTCGCGTTATTCAGAGGTATTATAACCGTATAGTTGATTAATTATTACTAACTTTTCTGCAATTACAGTGGACCTAATGATCGCATTTTTGTGAATTTCGTTGACCACGGAGCGCCAGGTCTCATCGCTTTCCCTTCTGATGAGGTATTTCTTGATTAGGTTTTTTTTTATGCAATGTACCTTTTTCTTTTTTGCAGCTGCATGCTAAGGATTTGCTTGACGCCGTACAGAGTATGCACTCTCAGAGGAAATACAAAGAGGTTTGTCCAAAGTATAAAATTTTATTATTATTTTTCCTATTTTCTTCGCAGCTTGTCTTTTACATTGAAGCCTGTGAGTCCGGATCAATGTTTGACGGCCTACTCCCAGAAGATATTAACGGTATTTAAACAAACAATTAGGTTAGGTGTTTCCAACATTGTTTTCAATATTAAAGTTTTTGCGACGACTGCTGCAAATGGAGAGGAATCCTCTTATGCGTGTTATTTTGATCAGCTGCGAAAGACGTATTTGGGAGACGTCTACAGTGTTATGTGGATGGAAGACTCTGATGCTGTGAGTGCCAACCCGGGCTTCTGATTTAAATACATTTGTGTAATATTAAATCGAGGCATATATCCACCCCTGGATCAGCCCCATTTCATTCATCATTATGTTGTGTATTCTTCATTTTTACCTTCATTTTGACTGTGAATAAATAAACCTCATCTTATCTATACTTCTTCATGGGTTACAGACTCAGGGAGATGAAATGAAGTAACTCTACCTGTCTAGAGTTAATGAATTATACTTCAATGAATGGTTTTATTTTTACAGGAGGACCTCTCATCAGAGACACTGCAACAGCAGTTCAGAATTGTGAAGAAAGAAACGAATACCAGTCATGTGCAGGAATTTGGTGACATGGTAAGAAAAAAAAAAATAATCACAATTTTCAATAATAATTAAGCGTTTCCCTTTAAAAATATAGAACATTGCCAAAGAACCTGTCGCCAACTTCCAAGGAGGAAAGAAATCCACAAAATTTACTCTCCCGAAAGTTCCCGTGAGTGTGAATTCCCACCGGTTTTGGTTATGTACAAGTTTTTTCATTTTCTAAGCTCGGAGCAGTCGCGTCTGAGCAGGTGCCGATGGCTATTTTGCATCACCGTCTGTTGGCTGCTACGTCTATGCAGGAAGAGAAGATCATTCTGGATGAACTGCATGCGTTGAGAGAGGTGAGGCCTTACTTACGTTTGGTTTTTATCAATTTTTATTACTCTTCAGCTCCATGAGAAAGTGGTCAATGTTATGGATTCCATCGTGAAGGATGCAAGCAGAGATCACCGCCAATCAGATCGCTTGTTGAATGTGCGTTATAAGCTAACAAATCATGCTTGTTACCAACCTGCTGTGGAACTCTTTGATGAACGCTGCTTTGATATCAGTCAGGTTTGTCTCCTGATATATTTATGCTAATTTATTATTTTAATAAATAATCATTTTATTCTCTTGGCAGAATGATTATGCTCTTAGGCAACTCTACAAATTGGTCAATCTCTGTGAAGAGCAAGTGGAAGTCGAGAAGGTTATGGAATCGATCGCTAAAACTTGTTCTCAGCTCTAAGATTATTGTGTCTTCTGTTACAGGGCTTTGTATAACTTGCTAATTGATCCTACATGTTTTAGTATATAATGCATACAAATTTCTGTGTTTATCATGAATGTCATAATTTTTTCATGCCCCTTTCTTATTCAAGAAATATCAGTTTTTCTCACAAATTCTGTATATTTTCATTTGTTTTGTTAACTTTAAAATACCGTTTATCATGTTGCATATTATCTCATGAATGTAGCTTCAATCAAATTTTTGAGCTGTGATACATTTTTGATTGATTTTATATTTTCACCTTGTTTCAGGCTACCTTAGTTTAGCTAGAAATAATTTGAAGAGATTTCATGCGTTTTATCATGTGATGAATAAAATGTGTTTCCATATGAGTTGTTGACTTAATTGCCATCGTTTTAGTTGGGTTACTCAACTTAGTCTTAGGCGAAGAAAAAAGATTACCTCATTGAATCCATGGTGATTGCATCCAGGGCATGCATAGAAATATAAATGAGTAACTAGAATACCCGGCATATATGCCTATAGGTGTCATGTGATTGGTCAGAATTTAAGCCAGATAAAAGGGGACTTCTCCATATGAATAGTTCAATGAGAACAGACATGCTGGTGCCTTATGCCATAAAATAGCCTATAGCGTGGTTTTTACACTACTCTTGTTTTGTAACACTTTCTCAGATATGCGTAGCGCCATTGAAAACCATTGAGATCTTCAACATGGAGCAGATAGATTGCTTTTGGCCCACTCTGTATATTACAGTGCTTTTCTTTTGCATTAATTATAAATTAATAAATTTGTAAATTATTGTTACTATTATTAATACTAATAATACTATTTATAAATAATACTAATAATAGTTTAAAATTAAATGCGGTGAGCAACTACAATAACTGATTGGTTGCAAGTCTTGCATGCAAATGCAAGGTACATCCAAAATCGTTTTGGGCGTACTGTGAATGCGACATTGATCGAGTGCTGCACTTAACGGTCTGCTTTGCATGCAAAGCATTCACTCCTGACCAGACTTTTGGTTATTAAACAACATTTTGGGGTTTTTCTGCTTCAACAAGCGGCTGTCATTTTCCTCAGTCATTAAGGTGAGGATTCAGACTTGGACGCAACATATTTGAGAGATGCAGTATGCAGTGAATACTAGTGATATGATTCTCAAGAAGGAAAAAAAAAATATATCGAGCCAAGTCCAGCTAAGTCCACGTCTTTTAGACATCTAATGATCTATCAGCTCAGTTGGTGCCAGCTGGGTAACAGTAACTAAAAACAAAACCTTGTTTCTTTTTCTAGTTTCAAGTTTGAACGATGGATTTACGAGAAGACCAAGAGAAGATCGCCACTCTCCTAAAGGAGACGATGGCTTTGCTGTGCAAGAGTAGTCTACGTTACGACACTTCGTTCAGCATTGAGGGACTACTCGGCATCACGGTTGACAAAAAGGAGGTTTTTCTCGTCAACATCCAAGAGGTTTACTCAGATGTGGTGGAGAAGTCCGTGTCGGAAGAAGCACCTCAGCCCCAGGAAGATCCTCCGGTCATAGAGATTCGCCCGAAGAAAAGGAGTTCGGAAACACACGTAAATCACTCGGACAAAAGACGACGGAGTAGCTCCGAGGACAAATCGTTTATTACGGGCGTTAAAGTGAAAACTGAAGTGTGTGAATCCGATAATGAAACCAGGATTGTTAAAAAAGAAGTCGAACCAACGTTATCAGCCTTTGATAACGATAGTACCCTACAAATGAACCTAAATGAATACCAGCTTGCAGCCACCGCATTCTCCCCTCAACAAGACCCTCTGGATTATCAGCTGCCTGGAACATCGGAATCAGGCAATCCGGATTCTACTGTAAATATGGTCAGTATCATATCCAGGGTTTCTTAGGGTTTTTTGTTTCCCGTTCGCAGATGCCGCAGCCGGCTGGCTCTATGTTTTGTCCGATTTGTCATATTCCGCTTTCAAGCGCCCGCTGTTTGCGAGAGCACATCAAAGGTTTACACATGTCTGAGAAAGCTCTCTTGTGCTCAGGGTGTGGACAGAGCTTCACATGGAGAATGCAGTTATCTCGACATCGGAAAATATGCGCTAGATTACGAGACGAAAGCTGACTCATTAATATCAATTATTCTACTCATCGGAACGGCAATACTGATAAGCTTACTTTCGCTGCTTTTTGCAGAGAAACTTTGGCAAGAGAGGAAAAGCCTTCCAGTGTCCAGTATGCCATTTGGCATTGTCAAGTCAACGCGTGTTAAACGAACACCTTTTGGGAGTTCATATGTCGCGCAAAATGAACGCCTGTCAACGATGCGGCGCCTCTTTCAAGTGGAGAAGTGCGCTAAGCAGACATAAGAAAACCTGTTTTTCAATTCATTCGCAAGTGGGAAGAAATCTGGAATTAGGAATTCCTCCCTGATCTTTTCTCTTCATTTTCACGATTTCTGACCAAGTCACCGGGCGTTTTTTAGCACAAAAGACAATTTCATGGACGCAAGCCTTAGTCTCATCTTATCAATTATTACCTCTTATTACTCTTCATCATGTATACTGTTATATTTGTGTTAAATGAATTTAGTTGAAAATGACACCATCAAGAATTATATTCATTAAGAGTTGAAGGATATCCCCCCATGCCCTAATGTTTGAATTCCAGGGTGTATCTGGGTGTTGCTAGGAGACCACCATCTCCATAGTAACCTTCTAATCAATTTCCACCATATGGTGGGGTTTTGTTGTTCAATAGCCTATAATCAGATCAGATTTATTGATTTTATATTTGTGATATGGAATAAAACCAAAATACGAAAATTTCTCGTCATTATTATTTTTTTTTTTTTGGGGGGTGGGGGTTTTGTAAGGTTGTTACAATGCATTTTCAGTGACCTATGGAATTATGTTGTACTACAATCAAAGTAATTGGTGTTTTATGAAGGGAGATTTACATATATTTATAAAAATCTATCTATATACATTTAGGCACTGGGCTGAAAAGAAAGTTCCTCAAAGAATCCTACTATTATTTCAACCAAAATGACTGGAGATTCAAGTAGCTTAAAGTTAGGAAGGAAGGTTAACATCTGAAAATATAACAATTAGTTATATATTTGGACATAGCCACAATATACTTATTTGGTTGCAGTTATATTGAAGTTTAGGTTTTCAATTTATTGCATTAATCAAGAACTTATTTCTGCTCTGTTGGCATAAAATTTCCCAATTAATTTTATTAGATTAGCAGGATGAGTGAATGGTAGTTATGTATTCATACTATTCAACCAATGAAAGGTGAATATATCCTCAGCAAAGCTCTGATTAAGCACACTCTTGGCAAGTTGAATCCGGATCTTTTGACAATTGCATATTTCACGTCTAAATGTACGTCAATAAAAATTAACATCAATCAATTCTCCGCCTTTTCAGTGGACAGGGCAGATATCGCTCCGGTGTGAGGTTCCAGGATGCACCCGTGTTTTCTACTGCAAAGAACTCTTTGATAAACACATGCGAATGCACGCCAACGGTCAGTATAGATACAGGTGTGATCAGTGCGGTCAGTTCTTCTCCAGCAGCTATAACCTCAAAGGTCACGTGATCAGCAAACACGCTAAAGACCAAGCGTTCAAATGCGTCGGTTGTGCAAAGGAGTACAGCTACAAACAGTCGTTCATGAATCACATTTTACATAACCCGCAATGCGCTGAAGCCTGCAAAGACAAGTTACCGACTTTCGATATGAATTTGTGACATTTTTATTACTTGTGCTTACCAGGATAATTGTGAAAGAAATATTTTCTTTGTAAACCGTGATCGTGTCGTTTATATATTTTTTTCAATTTACAGATGTATGTAGAATTATTTTTCAAGATATGTATGTGGTTTTAAAAAAAATTATATACGGGTAGTTTATGATTGTTTTACAGTTTTTCATCAAACATTTCCTCCAACTCTCAAATATGTTCTTTTTCATTATAAAATAAAATATGTTTATTATAATTGTATTTTAGTTTCAATTATCGATTAGGGTCATAATGGTGATTTTAGGACTAATTGTAATAAAAATACACGTAGTGTTAGAAATTCCCGTGAGTGTATTTGCAATTTGTTTTCACATCTTAGTTTTCTCTCATTTTCAATTAACCCTAAACCTATGGATACTAGATAGCCCTGGTCATGTGCGAAGCATCTTGAAAATGTTCATATAAGGATTTCTTTTTCTGGGATCGACTTAAGAATTCATCTGTATCATTTTACCTTTCATGTGTGATTTAAAGCAATTCCACACAGGAATGCGGAATAAATGGAGATCTCACATAGTTAAGCTAAACCTTCAGTCTATGGGAAAACCTGAATTTTTAAAAATGCATATAATTTCATTCAACAACAGATGAATAAGTACATGAATTGAACCAATGTTTTCGTATTGCTATTCACCCAGATGATGTACGCATCATTTAACCATTTGCTCAATCATTCAATCAACCACGTATACTAGACCCACGCCATGCCGTGAAAATACGGCTGGCTGAAGCATCAATTCGGCGGCTAGCCGGCTAAATCGACCTTTCTTGACGGCGGCGGCTGAGTAAATTTTGTGGCTGAAGCCGGCTCAGAGCAAACATAATTTCTCTTTCGGGAGTCCAGAAATCCATAAAATTAGGGCTGTTAAAACAGAATTATACACCTAGCGCTAAATGCAAGGCAACAGCATGCACCGTTCCTAAACTATTTAATAACTATCTTTTTTTCAACTTTTGAGGAATTAAGTTGATGATAAATAGAAATATAACTTATATAAGTATAATTATGTCATGGCATCTATGCTCTGTAGACCCCGGTGCAGATTGTAATTGGTCAGAATCGGCTGGCTGAAGTAAAAATGACCGGCTATAGCTGCAGAGATATCGGCTCAGCAATAATTGTGATCGGCGGCTAGCAGCGGCTTGAAATGGCTTAAATGGCAATGCATGGTTCATTGGTTGCTATATCATCCAATATGTAAAATTATTAGTTCTCTTCAATCATTAAAGAATAGTTTTTCTTTTTCTATATATATCGTTCTGTTTGCTTAATTGTTATAAAATAGTTTTTGTTTTGTTTTTGAAAAAAAAAAATCTATATATTGCTGTTTGTGTGTTTGTCCATCTGTGCCGAAATTTGTTGGCGCGATAATTAAGTTAATTACCAGTACTTTAATTGAATAAACGGGCGAATGGCACCAAATACACAGGGGCGCACGTGGACATTTAGGTTTTACACCTCCTAAGTGAAGTTTTGAGGTCAAAAGTCAAAGGTCAAGATCACAGAGAATTTCCAAGGTTTCAAATGAGATCGATAATAGCCCATTCTTTAGATAAATATAAATTTTAAATTCAATTTAAATAATTAGGCCTATAAATATACTTTAAACTTTAAATATGACTTTAAATATAACTTTAAAATTTAATTTTTTTTTCTCTATATTTTATAGTTTAGTGACAAAATACCAATTGCTCATAAAATGCTCAACTTAATTAAGGAATCGAATCCGGTCAAACGAATTCGTAAACGAGCATAAACGCATTCACCCGATTCACAATAGGGATCGTTCATTTTACTTATCAGCTCGAGCAATGCACGTACTATCGGTTGATTTATGCGTCATTGGTTTATTGCGTTTCTGAAATTTTATGATACTAATTTGAGTAACTTAAAATTGTTTGAAAGCATTTTTGTTCATGAATTCAGCGCTTTCATTCATGCTATGCGTAACAATGCACGGTCCCTGGTGTGTCGAAACTTGGATGTACCCAATCAGCGCTGACAGCTCACTGAAAATGTGCCGCTGATGAGGCCTGCTGCCCAGGGAGCTGCTGCACCCGAGAGAGCGGTGTGTCTTTCTGCAAGTGGCATGGGGAAGGGAAGAATAAATCAGAAGCACCAGGGATGAGAGGAGATAACTCTCAACTCTAACCTCTTCTACCTGCAAGTATAAGTGCGAAACAAAAAACCTTTTATTATTCTGAACTTCTGATGTGTCTCTACTATCGTGGCATGGACTGTTGAGCAGGTCATCAGATTCAAACAAGGTGAGTGTGATTCAAATTATAGACGCCCGCAATTGGTGTTTTAATCCCAACTTTCAGTACACTGTCCAAATGGAATGTTCAACACCAACATGCAGGTAATGAAATCTCCGATTTTCATCCCTCAATGAAGTGTTTTGTGCAGACAAAGAAGCTTTAACAAGAAGATCAACTATTTGTCACGAAAAGGCTATTAAAAAGATCGAGCAAGTGGTCGTCCGGCTATGGAGCCCAATGTGCAGCCTATGGATGCAATGAGTATCAAGGGCAAGTTTCAAGATCCTTTTTTACTTTTCCTGCAGATGAAAAGAGGTTAGTTTTTCATAATTTGAAACAAGTTGAATGTTTTGTTTAACCTGTCACAGCAGCCATTCGCAGTCAATTTTCATTTATTTCCCGTAACCAGACTTCGTATAAGTGTGTTACCACTCTGCTATTAAAGCTTGACTTGTTGTATTTATATATACACAGAATACTATATTATCACTCCCAGATGTTTGGGTGCAGAAAATCAGGCGAGATGACTTGCGGGGGAAATCTGTAGCAGTCATTTTGAAGAAGCACAAGAGGCAATCACTTCAAGGATTCATAGTTCATGAATACTCAGCAAGGTATGCAAAGAACATACTTCAATTTCATCAACACCAGGAATATGTTTACAGAAAGAGGCTCATACCGTGTGATGTGCCTACTCTTGTCGGCGTGCCCAATCCACCTCCCATTCTGGCATCAAAAATGAAAGCACCTGTTGTTCCTTTCCTCCAAAGCCCATGAAAGCTCGTTTCGACAATGCTGACATTCAACCAGATGCTGCCGTCATTCAACCAGATTGTGAGTGTTAACATTTCATTTTTGTAATTTTCAACTTCATAATTGTGTTCTTGAAACAAGCTCACCAGATTTTCCTTCAGAACCCAGCCCTGTTAAGGAGAAGATGACCGGTCTTCAGAGGACCAACGAGAAGCTGTGCTTCTCTAGAATAAAGACTCCAGCAAAACATCAACCGTCTGTCAAGAAGCAGGAGCCAAGTGCCATAGAACAGGCATCCAAGTTCCTCACTGGAATCTCTCTGCAGTTCTTCATTATTCAGATTGTATTGAGTGGCAACAGGAGTTCCGCTATTCTGATGAGGTTAAATTGATTGCTCTATTTCTATGTAACTCAAGCTCCAAGACTTACCACTGTATGTGAAAATTGTTTCAACTGTAATGCATCAGCACACTAAATTCTAAACTATATGATTCTGATTGTTCCCTGACAATCCTCAGTGATAGCATAATTACATACATTTCACACCTTCACACCTTGAAAATATATTTAGAAATATTGTAGAACATTTCCACACTGGTACCATTCAACAGTCATTTTTGAGATCTGTGGACAGTCTGCCTCTTAATTTTAGATGCACAAATCACAGAGCTGATATCAAAATATAAATATTAGTTAAACTGTTCTTTGTAGTTTGAATTAATCACCATCTGAAAGAGAAAATTAACCTACTTAAGGAAACCAACAAGGGAAGAAATAGAAAAGTTATGAAACTTCTCCACCAGTAAAATACAGTATACCGTTATATAGTTATCGTTATAATGAATACAAAAAAGTTAATTGTAATATATTGTCATAATTAATATATTGTTCACTCTCACTCTAATAACTTTTGTTTAATTTATCTTTTAATTTAACTTAACACGATTAAATTTCCATCAGTTATCTGTTATGCCTTAATTAGCATTGACAATAATAGATTATAATTATAGCTCATGTATAGTATGTTGATTATAATCGCTCTTTGTGCTCTCTTATTGTTCTAATGTATCGCAATCTTATGATCTTTATTCTCTTTATGTAATCATATTTCATTGTCTGATTTATGAAATAAATACAAGGAACTATCATCGAATTACATTTCATTGTGTTAACCTCGTGAGTAAAAGTAAGACAAGGGTAAAGTCCAGAGCTGTGAAGCAACTGAATGAGATTGTGATTGACTAATTGAGCCTGCTATGCGTGATTCATTGATGCATAATTTAATTCAGTTTTCATGAGTTGTTGATAACAACGGTCACAGTTGAGTGTTTGTCTGTATAGCGGAAAAAATGCTGTAGTATTTCAGGCAATATCTTGTGGCTGTCGATCTCGACCTATGCTTCAAGCCCCGATTATTGATAACCGGAAGTATTTTGTCGATTTGAATCTCGTCGCCATCATGACGAACTTCGGCAACATTATACCAAGTACGTGAGCGATCAATCCATATGCTAAAGAGTATCTCTGATCAAAGCTTTTGTTTTTAAAAACTGTGATCTTTAACTAAGGTCAAAGTATGAATGCAACCATCTCATGGCATCTGAGACGGAGACGAACTCCTGTGCTAGCTAATTGCAATTGACACGGATCGAACTGTGTGATCAATCTGAAGTGATCTCTGGGGATGTGCCAGCAGCAGAGTGGCCACCGCTCCGGATGCGGCGCTTCCGGTAAACTTATGTCAGCTCAGCAGCGCTGATTTCCCACAAGCAGCTGTTGGGATAGTTAGAAATAATAACAGCGCTAGTGGTCTGCGAATTAAGAGCATCTACTGAACTCATCGATCATAATTTCCTTTTGATATGTTCATTGATAAAATATCCTCTATGAGTATGACTTAATTAATTAGCTGACATACCAGACAATACCTGATACCATCATACTCAGTAACTCACCTAGTGACATATTGAATTGATATTCACTCATCATTGGGTGGGTAGCTCCCCAGGGGTAGCGGAGTAGTTCCTGCACTAGTGTATTATAGACTACGCTACGGCTTGGGGAGCTGTTCACTGGGGGTCAATTTATCTGTGCTCGATTTATCTGTGCTATCTATGACTTATCAAGTCTTATGATTGACTATAGGTTAGCTGACATACTACAGCGAGCCCTATGGGTCTCGATGTACGGTAAACGCATTAAACTCCAGTTCGCGAACCACGATTTCTAGAATTCCACGCTTGTATACAGACCTCGCCCGAGAATCTGTGCTAAGTATAGGCTAGCTTAGCTCCTCAAGCAGTAGCGTAGTGTGTGTGTACGCGCTACCCCTGGGAAGCTAATTAATATATGTTAGTTTTAGGGTTATTAGATTAGATGGTGGGTGAGATTTAGTTGAAGTGGTCGAACTTTGCAGTTATAGGCTTATCCTCAGTTGAGACTGCACTCTTCTTAATGAATTTCTCTTTTCCAGGTAAAGGGATGGAAATGTGGATCACATGACAAGAGGGAAAACATGGTCTACACAATGACCCGCTCTCCTCTTCCTCTTCGTGGAGAGGAAGAAGATTTGTTGAACGGATTTGGAACTCTGCACCCGGACGTCCCAGTGTTTGAGTGCTCCAAGTGCAAACTGCTGTTCAGTCAGATCAGAAGGCTGAAGCAGCACAGCTGTTTGGGTGTGCTGAATGAGCCAGGCAGGCAGCTGAGGAGGAAGAGGCGCTTGGTCCAGGTGCGTGGTATGACCCCTGAGGAGGAGGCGGAGGAGGCGGAGGGGAATTCCCTCAATCAGGCAAAGCAGAAGAGGAGACGCAAACCTCGCTTAGAGTCACTCAGCGCGGAGGATGACCACACGGCTGACGGAGAGGAGAGTTTGAATTCTTGTCCATGCGAAGAGATCAAAGATAATTGCCGAAATGAAACAAAAGTGAACAAAGAGGAGGCTGCTGCAGACATCCCTCGCTGTGGTGAGGGCAGTGAAGACACGCGTGTCTCTCCTCAACTGAATGATGTAAGCAACACAAGGGATGAAGAGGAAGCCATTCAAACCGAGCAGGAGAAAAAACTTACAGAACACCAAGTGCCCAGAAAAAGGCACCGCAAGAAGACCAATCCCATTAACTTGGTTTGCAGTGTCTGTGGCAAGCAGTGCAGGAAGCCTTATGAATTACGATTGCACATGCGAGGCCACGAGAATGACCGGCCGTTTGAGTGTGGTGTGTGTCGTAAACGCTTTGTTTCCAAGTGCTATCTCAACAAACACACGCGTGATGTGCATGATGCATCCCACTTGAAGTGTAAAGAGTGCTGCATTGGTTTTGAAAGCAAAGAGCAGTTGAGAGAGCATTGTGAGAATCACAGCCATCACATCCAGTGGCCATACCAATGTTCACACTGCGATAAGAGCTTCCCCAAGCGCAGTGTTCTCGTAGCACATCAACGCCAGCACGAAGGCAAACGGCACTTCAAGTGCACACACTGCACGGCGGCATTCTTCAGCAAATCCGCGCTTGATCAGCACTCGTGGCTGCACACTGAGCGGCCGTTCGCTTGCGAGCAGTGCTCGAGTCGCTTCCTCACCAAGCATCTGCTCAACATGCACATGATGGACCACACGGGGCAACGACCCTACTTGTGCGACACCTGTGGGCAGCGCTTCAAAACCAAGGCCCAGCTGCAGCATCACTCGGAAGTGCACGCGGATGGCCTGCCGTTTGTCTGCGAGGTCTGCGGAAAGAACTTCAAATGGAAAAACAATCTGGTGAAGCACGTTCGCAAACATGCGGCGGCTACCAGAGGAGAAGAAGAGCTGCCGTTCGTCTGCTCGATTTGCCGCAAATCTTACGCCAACAAGCAGAGCCTAAACTACCATGCGATGACGCACACAGGAGAGCGACCATTCGCGTGCAGCCACTGCTCCAAGAGCTTCCGTGGTGCTGGTCACCTGCGCAAACACGTGAAGCACATGCACCGGAATGACCCCGCTCAGTCAGTCTCCAACGCAACAGCCTCAGAGCCAGAAATCCAGGCACCAGAAATCCAGTCACCAGAAATCCAGGCACCAGTGCTGCACGTTATGCCGGCAGCGTACAGCGCAGGGGGGGAGGGGCCACGACGACCGAGTGAGCTGACTGGGTGCTGCACAGTGGACGCCTCTCTGCTGGGCTTAGCGCCTCTGCTTACACTCGATGTCGCTTCCAATATGCCATCCGACCAGAATCATATCTTGTATCCATTCAACACAATCAGTCCTCATAATTTGTGATGATTATGTAATTAATATTTATACATACCAGCAATGTTTATACTACTTGTAATAAGCTAATACACATGTGATTATAATTGATAGTTTTATCTGTGATATATTTCAATAAAATAACTTATTAAACGTGTTTTCTTTAAAGAAGTGATTTAAAGCTGTGATATAAAGTGTCCTACTGTACATATCAGCAGTGTTTTGGTTCATGTCCTCAGAGACTTTTAAATTGCAGTGATTTTCCCAGTTGGGGGAATGGAAAATGGGGAAAACAGGCAGTCTTCCATGTTGTCGTAAATTTGCCGAGACTGGGATATCGAATTAATAGTAAGTACAGCGATTACCATGGCCGCCAAGGATAGAAACTCTTCGAATTCATTCATATATATTTCCAGCTCTGATCACGTAACTTGCGTCTTTTTTTTCTTTAGGTGGTTCCGCTCTTCCCTCCAGATCTGTTCTCAACATTCGTTCCTCTTCCAGATGGTGACCTTCTCTTTCTCCCATACTCCTCCACACCTCTCCATATCTCACGTCCTCTTCATCTTTTCCATCCTTCCGCTTTGCAGGTCTTCATATCTTGGAGGATCTCACCCTTCAGGATGTCTTATTCGAGTTGGTCCCTCCCCACCTCGGCCTCTCCCTACATTTCCATCTCCTCAATCCTTCCACCTCTGGTTGATCTCCTGTGGTTCTTACACCTTGCTTGTTCATGATGGGCTTCCTTCGTCGCCAACTGTCAAACTTTCCAATTATTCAATCTCTTAATTTGCACATTACCGACCTGTGAGTATAGTAACTAATGACTGACTGGCAAGTAACTGCCTAAAAAAAAAAATAAATTATGAACAGAACAAATCGTCTATAATTATTTTTCAAGCAATGTAAAACAAATATTCACAGCCCTACTACATGTATATATTCTTCCAAAAAATATCAGCTTGTCAACATTTGACGGCCCTCATGCAACTTCTGTTTGCACTGACAAAGTCGTCCCAAGAAAACTCTCTTTGAAGAAACCGAAGACACTGTTGAACTGGTTACTACTCGTCTTGAAGCATCGATACACAGCCCTAATATTTGGTATCCAGTGTCAAGTGTTTTGCAATATCCACACATCCGTGGTTAGAAGACTCCCCCACCCCCCTCCTACCTCCCAAAGAAAATATATACAAGAGTGGAAACTAAAAATGCACTGGGCTTTAATAGGGGAGAGAGCGGGTTGCGTTTCAGGTTCCCTCTTCCTTGTCCTCATCAATCATCTGCTGAGCCAGACGCTTCCTTTCCTGCGCCTGTCGCATCTTCATCAGAACAATATTCTCAAAATCTTTATGACTCATTCCTGAACCAAAAGGAGGAGGCGGAGTTTCAGATGCCGGGAAACTGGCAAAAGTATTTGACGGACAACTCGAACACTGGAAGAGAACCATGAGTTCAGCATAAGAAATATAAATATGAAATGGAATGTACGGGTACAATGTAAGGCGACCACATGCGCCAAGTTTAAAATATAGCGCAAGATATTACTTAAGATATTGAACTAGATTATTTAAAAATCCATGTATTTGAGGCTGATATTTTGCCCTTTTCATGGTGCATTTGCTGTGAGCTGACCTGAGGAGGGAACGAGGCAGCTGCCGCAGCTGCTTCTGCTGCGGCTGATGCAGCTGCAGAGGAGGCAGTGGATTGTGGTTTTGATGCTTCGTTTGCTGTTGGTTTCCCTGACAACCAAGTGATATGAAGGCGGTTCTCAGCGAGACCTATTTCGTTTTCCACAGCCATCAACTGAAGCATAATCTCTGGTAGAAATTTCTTGTGCTGTTTGCATAACTCACGGCAGCATGGGCTGATTGCATCTCAATGATTGCTGAACCGTTCCTTTTGCCGGACACAATCAGCGCATTGATTTCGCCGTACTGCAAAAAAAAAGAAAAAAAAAGAGCAATTTCCCATGAGCTCATGCAGAACACCGAAGCGAGCTAACAGACTTTGAGGAAGATTTGCTGCAGACGCCGCTGGTCATAGCCTCCGTTCTCCGGGTCTCCTTTCTTTGCCGACCATTTCAACTTCAACCTGACGGCTGGCTTATCTGCTTCTTCTTCAGCTGCATCTGCAAATGGAACATCGAGGAGGGCCAACACAAAGCAAGAAACGCACCATCCTTCGTTGCTAGCAATTCTGTCTTCAATCGTTCTTTCTCTTCTTCAAGCAAACGGGACCCTTCTTTCCTTAACCTTTCAATCTGCCAGCGAAACAACATTCATCTCCTCTTCATCCCTCAAAGACCTCATACCTCCTCTTTAAGATTACGTCTTGCTTTCAAATCTTGCTCCTTGCTCTGTGTGTCTGCTGCCTTTTCTCTAGATTCCAAATCTACACAAAATTAAAGTTGATTAGACCTTAGGATTTCATCGGCAGGGTTTTTTCCCTCCAAGGTATAACCAGGTTCCAAGCGATAACCATGCCAAGGGAATCCAACACTGACAATTATAATATATATTAACCTTCTCTGAGCTTTCTTCGTTTGCTACTTAATTCTCTTTGGCGAATTTCTGCTGCTTTCCTTGCTTTGAGGATCTTGTTATAAGCTGCCTGCCATGAAATGCATCAGAAGAGGGGTCACAAGGTCACTTGTACACTCACCCTGGCGGCTGCATCTGTAAGGATTTCCAGCGATTTTGACAGTTGGTGGAACAACTCAGCTGTGAAAGACAGAAAATGGATCATTAAAGCACTTTGAAGAGCAGAGAGGAACGTTAGTCATAACAAACAGCACCTCTGCATAGGAATGACAGGATAATAAAGCACTTAATGACTGAGAGAAGGGCGTACCTGCGTGTGGGTTGTCAGGGTTCTTGTCTGGATGACATTTCAGCGCTCGCTTCCTGTATGCTTTCACAATCTGTAAAATTTGGCTCTGAAAAGCTTGGCATCATATGGGCATGCAGCATCATGTTGGCTTGGATGCTATCTGGCTTCTCATTTATATATAAGATGAACCAGAGTTGGTCCTAGTACAGATTCCTGGGGAACACCGCTTTTGACCCTCTCTGGATCAGAGGAGACACCAATTATCACAAGTTATCACTAGCCCTGTGTCAGCAAATGTTCGATCCATTCTATAATTTCTCCCTTTAGACCACAACTGTTTAGTTTAGGGAAGTAGCTTGGCATCGGACCTAGTAATTGAAGATAAAGCGGGTATGCGCAAAGGTAACCACTTGGCATCAAACTCAGTTTTATGCCAAATACTGAAATAGCGAACTTGACATCAAACTCAATTTCAACCAATCAGAGAGCAGGATTGTTTGAGCTGCGGAGCTATATTTCAGCTCAGTTCAGTTGATTAAAGTTGTATTAGCATTGAATCACTACTAGTAATCAGCAGTATGCCTGGTATATCAGCATAAACATAAAAGGAAAATGAGTAACCAGTGAGCAACACTGACATACCTAATAGAAAATAAAATGATTAAACAATAAATATAATAAAATGATTAAAAACTAATATCAGTAAGTATTTGGCCTGAGTTTGACAGCAAGCTTCCCATTTGATATCAAACTGAATTTGATGCCAAGCTACTTCCATGCGCAAAACATGGAACAGCCACCTCTGCAAGATGATAACAATTGAATGATTCCATTCCATTCCTGGCTTTCGTGCAGTGGTCGACTGAAGTATACAAGTAGCATTGAAAGACTATTATGGATCGGCTGGGACCGATGCCAAGCTTTGTTTATCATAAGTTTATGATTATCACTTTAGTTTATGTGAATACTGTAGAACACTAAATTTTCGCTGTGAGATCAATTTTCGCGGTTTTCGCGGTCAGGCTCGACCGCGTAAATTGGATTCCGCGTAAAAAAGTGGGCGATCCGAGCGATCTCTGCGTTGGCGGCAGCACAGCAGGCAGCGTCAGCCGGATTGACTTCTGCATTGGGGTCAGGCATCTCTCAGCGATTTTCGGGAGGGCTTTTGTTGATTTTCTTGAAGTAGCAAAGCATCTTGTCAAGTTGTTAGAGCATCCGAACTAGTGAATGATGTTGATCAGATCCTTCTCTTTTATGCAATAACGAATTGCCGAGATAGCCTCGGAGATGAAAATCTATTGGACGCGGAGGTGACTCCGACTTCAATGTTTGGTAAACATCGAACTCTAAGTGCATGTTTGGCAACAATCAATTCTCTGATCCTTTGATCATTGTTTTTAAGTTTCAAAGATACCATCATTCGTAATTGTCTACAAAGGGCTGCTGCTTCTTTGATTACGTAATTATTTCAAAGCAGTGCAGAGAAACTTTAACCCACCTTATCGTCAATGCAGGCGTTGGTGATTAGGTGTGAAATCGATGCTGCATGCTATTCGCTCTGCCCCATGACGCGGAACCGAGAACGGAGAAAGCCCAGCTTTAAAGGGAGCGATGTTCTGTTGCTTTGTTTTGGAAGAGAGCTACTATTTCCAGAATTTTTTTTTTCATCACATCCTTGACCGCGAAAAATTGATTCCGCGAAATGACGCAAACATGGAAAACCGCGAAATTTGAATTCCGCGTAAAAATAGTGTTCTACAGTATTTCAAGGCCAGTCTTGCGCTGGGTACTTTTACATCTCGATTGGCATGATATAGCGTGAGACCACTGGAGACGATTTGCCATAGCCGCAAAAAAAAACAAAACAAAAAAACACCCCCCCCCAAAAAAAAAAACCCCAGATATTGAGATACTTTGAGAGTAATGCACAAGATAGGCTGAATTATCAAGATATTTATCGTATTATCGCCCATTTTGACTTTGCGGCAATGATTTGCAAAATCATGTGAATGGGATTTCCTCGCCGAATTCGCAGCTCACGTGTCCTTGTACTGACCTCCTTCTCTGTTGCATCCACAGAGATGCCTAAGATGTCGTACAAATCCAATTTCTCGATGTCCATCGTTCAAGTTGAAAACTGGAAGTCGAAGCAAGCTAAACATTGGCGTGATTCTTCTTGCGTTTGTTCAAAAGTGCGTTATGATTACGAAAATAAAATTCCTGCGTCTTCTGACCACATGTGAAAACAGGTATAACCATAATTATTGTCATTAATTATGTGTTGATGTTAAAATTTTGGATTTGTATAGGTTTTTTTTTTTGCACATAATTCCGATTCGGATTATAGTCCAAAGGGCTTCTAATATTATGAAAA
>KB306824.1:290333-303025 GCA_000328365.1 Capitella teleta | reverse complement strand
ATAATATTATATATTATATAATATATAATATGTTATATATAATATATAATACATAATATATATATATATATATATATATCATATATAATATATATTATATATTATATATACGTGTAATATAACGCTACAACGACCTCTTGAGGGGAGGGCGTAAATCTTGTCAGTGATATTCTTATTATCCGGATATTATGTCATTTCGTCAATAGTGCATTATTACAGCCAATACAGACATGCAAATAATTTAAAAGAGATATCGCGAATATGTAGTGTATGTTATCTGTGGGATGTAATTCATGAGTTATCATAACAATGCAATTGGTGCCTTGCGCAAATTGTTGACTCAAGATGAACACAAATCACCACGTCGAACGAATTTCTTCATCTTCAGAACAGGAAACAGAAGCGAAGGCGTTTTAACTTCTGTTCGTCTCAACGAACCATTATTTTATTCATTGTACAATACGAATAGTTTGGATGGTATTGGTGGTAATAGGTGGTGCCTTTTCGTTCAGACGCAACCATGACAACATGGTGTACGAATCCTGGCGGTGGAGGGGGAGGGGACTGTTGCTCCGACACGAACGAATAACACGTGTATCTCGGACTGTGAAGCAGAAAACATACACGTGCATTAATGGAAGATATGTAAGTTTCGAGATCGATTGATTTCAAATGCATTGCGCGTAGTGAGCAAATGTAAAAGAATTTAAACTTACTCCCTCATCGCATTCAACTGGGGTGAGAGTTGTTGAAATGGTGTCGGAATGAATTTGCGAGCGTCGATAACTGTTCGCATCACGTCTCATGGTGTTTTCGAGATGTTTTTGTTTTCATTAAGATAATTAACGTAATTTTCATTGCTTCTTTAGATCATTCAATTATTGCTCTCGAGATCTGATATTGACGACGCACACACATACTTTTTCATATGAGTATATTACTGTATATGCGAGTGTTCTATTTTCATGTATATACATATTTTTTATTAAACTGAGATCCAACCTGTGCATAGCTTGAGAAATAATTTCATGTTTAAGAATGTCATCTTTTAAATTCTCGAGAGACTGTTAAAAGTGACCACTCCTGAATCTTATGCCGAGCGATTTGGAAGGGACCCTGGATCATTCTGGAGCGATGTTTTGGAAGGTGACGTCAAAGGGAGAAAGCACACATGTCAGAAAACGAGAAGTTTTATTGCCGAAACGGCGATCAATAGAGTTAATATGCGATATGACCTCCTCGGGCGTCAACACAGACGTGCACCTCCGTCGCATGCTGCCAATCAAATTCCGGATCACGTTCTGTTAGATTCCAACTCTTTCTGCAACATCACTTATCTAATATACTTATTGATCAATACTTATAAAAATTCATATAATACTTATTTAATTTACTTTTTGATCAATAATTGTATAATATTTATATATTTATTTACATTATGTATTGATCAATATACATGTATAATATTTATGCAATATTTATTTAATTTACTTATTGATCAATACTTGTATAATATTCATATACTATTCATTTAATTTACTTATTGATCAATACTTGTATAATATTCATATAATATTTATTTAATTTACTTTTTTGATCAATACTTGTGTAATATATTCATATAATGTTTATTTAATTTATTTATTGATCAATACCTTTATAATATTCATATAATATTTATTTTATTTACTTTTTGATCAATTGAGGTCATGATAAAAAATCAATAAAACCCTTCAAGATCTATGGACATTTCTTTCGGCAGTCCATGAACACATGTAGTGGCCACATATTGTTTAGAATAGGGCATTAGTTTAATGTCCTATTCAAAATGCATCTGCTATCTTTGAGTTGCCTTCTGTTTCAATTTCCTGTCGGAACAGCATCCCTTGTGGCTTTTGTAGCAGACGGTATGACATATATAAATATTAGGCACAACTCCATCGCCGGTGCTTCCAGCCGGGGCTTCTGAGACTGTCGCTTGCAGCTCAGCATTTCATTTGTAGGATCACTGAAGTAATAACCACTTAGGAAACAAGGTATGGTTATAAACTTGTATAACAAAGTGTTTTTGTCAATCTTCAGTACTAGTATTCATACGTTATTGTATTCCTTTAATTGCTTACTCGTAAACCGTTGCCATAATTTAAAAATTCGTTTGTCACTCCACAAACATTCTCACTCACTCATATCAAGAAAGCGATATTTAAAATGTCTGAAATTTAAATGATCCCAAAGACGGTATACTTACGATCGTTACAATTAGTGATGGACGAATATTGAATTTGTTCTGATATCCGAAGCCGAAGCTTTGAGCAGTATATATTCGTCGAAGCCGAATACGGAGCCGAACATACACCCACTCCATTGCAGTAATATCTTCGATCGTAAGATCAACCAATTAAAGCCCCTTCATGTTGTTGACCAATCAAGAGCAGCTCGACATGTGATTGGTCAGGTTTTGTCACGTGTTACGATGCCCTGCCTACCTTTAAGCTAATAAGTTTAACGAAATTTACAAAAGTGAACAATGCGATACTCCCCTGATAAAGCCCTAAATCTCTCAGCAAATTAAATCACGAATAAGGAAATTGTGCAATTATAGGTTTGCTTGATCATTCATTCTAATTCGATCTCTGAAGCCTATCACTTCCAATGATTGCTAACCCCACTGTTTACATTTACTTCACGACTTCTCTCGTGAAAGTTTGATCTTCTCTTTAGAAGTTTGGAGTTGATTTGTTGATTCTCATCCATTGCTATGCATTAAAGCGTTTAATTACTGTGTGTGATGCGGGCTCTCACACGCGGGCGAGTAAACAAAGTAAACTCAGAAGAAAATATTAATATATTTTGAGATTCGGATTTCTTGCACTCTTTTCGTTCGAAGCCGAAGCTTCGGATAATAGCCATGCAATATTCGTAGAAGTCCGAAGTCCGAAGCCGAAGCTTCGTCCATCACTAGTTAAAATGTGTCAGTCGACCAAAAGGCGTATCTATCCTTCCTTCGTATACAGTAAAACCTCGATGTGTCGAACATCCGTCCCTCGAATGTCTCTCTGTGTCGAAGTGTTTTCGAAGTCCCGACGATTCTCCCATACTTCACTATCAGCATTAACATCTGTCCCTCGAACGTCTCTTTCTCGAATTTATCCCTGTGTCGAAGTGTTTTCTGTGTCCCCGATACATATTTTCGATCTATAGCTCGAAGTCAAAAAAGTATATAAGCATATTTCTCAGTTTGGTTACTTGAATACGTCAAAGAGAGTTAGGCACAGTTACTTACAAAGCATCAAAACATCCCCGCCCCACAAATAAAGCAGTCGGCAGCCTTTATCTCTCTGTTTAAGCCTCGACCAAAGCGAGGCTGACTCCAAAGATCAACGGACCGTGGATCTCAACTAAGGCATTGTTGTTGGTGTGCTTGTGATGATCTTTAATGAATTGCCGACAAATGACAGCTCGCATTCGAAGCTAGAGTTAATTAAAGAAATCCAGCCTTAGATATATTATGAACTTTATGACAGCTTTAATATCAAAGCACGCAACAGTAATATCAAAGACGTTTGTTTAGAGTGTTTTTGCGAGAAGCAGTATAAATCTAGTAACCGACATTCTTCAGCATCATTAGTTCATCAGCATCGCTATGGCTACAAAACGCAAGCTATACATGATGACACTTGGGACCTTTAGAACCTTCCGTGAAAACTTTTTTTCCCCAAGATTTCCAAGCTAATATTTTCACCTTTTGACATTACTTGATTTATTATTATTTGTCAATTACTGTTTCAATCACAAAATCATGGCCTCTCATAGTTGCATAACGTGCATAACGCATATCGTCAATCAAAACGTCAGAACACGATTTGAAATCATAACGGTCATATCATAACGGCCTCGATCCGTCCGTCGAAGTATCTCTAAGTCGAAGTAATTGAGCTAACCCCACGAACTTCGACACATCGATGTTTTACTGTATGCATCTAAGTTCGCTATTATATTTCAGACCAATCAGAGGTCTTCTTTAATTAAATCTTAGATACTTTCGCAACTACGGGAGTCAAGCACTGCTCGAGACAGAACCAGTACAAGAAGAGTCAATGTGACTGCCGAGGGCCAGGGTGGGGTCATCCGGAATTCAAGAATTTCGCAACGCATTTCGCCGGATGCTTCGATTATTATGATGAGTAGTAATTCTAACTGAGTTTGCAAAAAAAAAAAAAAAATATATTTGGCTTACAGACATTCCGCCTTTCTATTATATTTCATGCTTGTTACTGTTGTTTTCTATATAATTCGGTGTTACACCCTGTATTCAATTTGGTGGCTGATGGCGCTGATATTATCCAAAGAATAATCGAAATTTCTACCACGTGTGTTAAATGTTATTGACGCAAGATCAGAATTAATATCACGTTTTTCTTCTTTTACCTCAAGTTAATTAAAGGTGAGAACAATTTGGTCTCTACATGTCGTTTACTCGCGAATGAAACCCAAGCACCTCAAAAGTTGCGTCAAATCTCCAATCTTTATCTCAATATGTCAGTAAAATTATTTCTAAAATTAACTCACATGACTTTAAAACATTACGTAATTTGATAGTTAATACTTGGCTCTCTGAATTTGATCACTCCACTTTTGTTCATTCTAAATTATTAATAGAGCTTCTGCAAATGAAATCTCATATCCGTCACCTTTCATGTCATTTCACGAAATCCTAATCATGTTAAATTTTATTTGTCTAATGCCTGATTGATTGATTGTTTGTTTGTTTGTTTTTCCTCTTTTTCTCTTCCTTCATCAATTACCATTATTTTATGGTGAATAAATTTATTATTATTATTATTATTATTATTATTATTATTATTATTATTATTATTATTATTATTTTTATTATTATTATTATTATTATTATTATTATTATTATTATTATTATTATTATTATTATTATTATTATTATTATTATTATTATTATTATTATTATTATTATTATTATTATTATTATTATTATTATTATTATTATTATTATTAAACCTTCTGTGTGCTATACATGCATTTTGTACACTCCAGAAGGCTTCTGGGTATCTCGTTTTAAGATGCCGTATGTATATTATTACGTTCAGATGCTTTCGAGTAGGGACAATTATGGTATCTTCACACACGGTCACACTTGTAATAGAAAAACAAATATCCCGCTTTGGTGTTATTTCGAAATAGGACGATATCTTTATATAGGATACTAGGTAATATCAAGGTAACAAAAACGATTATGGAAATCTATATGAAAAAAAGGCTAAAGCCTGATGTCAGTACTTAATTTCGCTCGAAATCCGCACTTCGTATGGCCCCGCATTTTAGTAACAATCCGTATTAAATTTCACCATGATGCAATCCGCGTTCAGTAAATAGCAGGCGTTTTATGTGAAACATTTTGATTAACTGGTTGATTAAAATAAAAGGCAAATTCAAATGTTTTTAAGAGGTTCCTACGATCAATGTTCGCCAGATTTTGAACACAAATAATTAATGGTCTAAATAACTGTAATAACAGGCGTCACATCATGTGGAAGACGATAACATTGTGAGATTGTGACCTTACGACATGCGTAACAGAGAAACCGTGATCGTGTCCTAGAGTACGCTATGACTGCAACCAAGAGAATCGTTATGATGAAAACTGGATGTTATCAAAAATGCATTTCTCATCAATTCGCAGTAAATTAGTAGTGGTTGTGGTGTAACAGTGCGCAGGCGTATTGACATGAATTTGACGATTCTGATTGGAAGAAACTTCCAGAAAGTTGGACTATTCAATCACGAATCGAAAAAGTGTGTCCGAAGTGATATCAATGAATCCACGTCTGCAGACGCCAACCAAAAAAATTACTCACAATGTGAACGTTATATAATTATGGTCGCAGGATGTTATGAATGCACAAAAGCATTTTCATTTCAAATAATCTCCGTATTTTTTTCTTTCTGATTTCTTATATTTTGAATTTTTTTCTTTGAACCTTTACATTGGGGATGGAAAGGGATGGTTATATATGATGATGATATAGGATGATTATATATATTAATATGACATTATTCTAGCTGATAGACTTAACTGTTTCCACATAAATTCTTTGTGGCCCTATGCTGCATCCGTGCATCGACCGTGACAGTGCGATGAATATTCAAGTTCGTAACGTGTACATGGTGCGTTATGATTCTTTTGATCCATTATGACTCTTTGCCATCAGTGCTTCGAGTTCATCTTCATATTTTGGGAAAAAAAGGGGTTAAGGTTCATGCAGTACACACATCGATCTGTTCAGGTGACATCTAAAGGTTGAAGAAGCATTTTACGAGGTACATGTACATTATTTTAGCTGATAGACTTATTTGTTTCCACAAAAATTATTAGAAATTCATTAACCTTGTTCTAGTCTATCTACAAACACCTGCTACCGTCCGTCTCATTGTATAAATTTCGGATGACACATTTTTGGAACTCTCATGAGGAAAGCAAGTAGATTTTTGTGAAATCAAGTAATAAATATCCTATGCCACCTTGAAGTACCATGGATCTGGTGACATAATATTATATGGTAACTATAGAAATATAATTATAAACATATTGCACTAGTACAATGCATATGGTGACACAGACCTTCCTTCTTTGGTGGAGTTCTCTTCTTTGAACAAACTTAACATGCGACATGTGATTACTTTACAGCCAATCATAGGAGGTCAACCCTATCTTGAAGGAGGCCTCTTCATCAAGCTGGACGTGGACCTAAATTAACGCATTGAAGCGTCTATTAGCAAGGGGTGGAAGTGGAGATAATGACGCAACGACTGCTATCACTAGCAAATCTTTCCCAGGGCTCAATATCTCATGATTATGATGATAGACTCAAGGAGTTAAGATAACAAAGAAGCGCTTTAACTCTCAGCGAGCATAGCCGTTATGTACCCAATTAATTACAATTCGTTATGGTTGTCTTGTAAATTCTAACCTGAAAACAAGATACCTGGGATTTTGTGTTGCCATTGAAAGCTTGCTAAAATTATACCCCTTTGTCGTGTCATCTTTTGATATATCATTTTTGTGTACATACAATTTTTCCTATGATCATCTCGAGTTATTTTTTTGGCAAAGTTTGTCGTCATTTTGAATGCAATAATAATCCCACCGTAACCCAATTTTGTTCAGCATTCAAACGATTGGTGACTGAAGTTCAAGATATTACTCATGGAAATTGTCTACCCCTCAAATCTGTACCCATTCTTACAGTGATCGAGCAGTCACAAAATACAACGTCCTTCCCTTTCAATAATAAATGGGTCACGAAATATTAGAGATTTAGAGTAGATGATGAGCCCCTTCTTTCACGTGATGTTGAATTTTCGTCCAATTATTCTGCTGCTCTGTCTTCACATATTGAAATGCTTTGCTCCTATATAACTGATTTCAAGATTTTCAAACTAAAAAAAAAAAAAAATCTATTCAGTGCGTTGCATGTGTCGGTGCCCTCACTGGTGCTGATAACTCATCCCCCTTTTTTCTTTGATGTTTAACGCGTGGATCGTCTCATACAGCGGATTGTTTAACACAGTTGTAGCATGATAATTGTTTTGAGGAATAGGAAGTGAAATAAAAGTTAGGTAGCGTGTTGATCATGAGGAGCTCCACTATGACATTTGCCTCAGCTGGAGCTGCAATGTCATGTGAAACCTACCACTTCTGCATAGTCTAGATACTGTATTGTCAAATGGATAATCTGTTAAATGCTTAATTGTTAATGTGGAATTATTTAGAGTGACTTAGAATAATTGGTTTGTGGTTATTGAGTACTGACACAGAGATTGATGCATTTTATGGATGATAATAACGGAGTAGCCTATGTGTGTCATTATGGGAATCATTTTAACACTACAATAACATCGCCCCCCCATGACCTTATTTTCAGGTCTGGTCTAATATATTTAATTTCCGACATTTATTGTCCAGAAATACGGTGGTCATTTGTTCAGATTTACCTTAATAAGTTGAGAGACCTCCTAACTCTAAGGAGCTTCTACAATTAATACTCATGCAAGTGGAAACACCAGACCGTTTAACTAACATCTCCATAAGCGCTAAAACTAATTGTAGGAGGTTTTTTAATCACAGGGATAAAGGTACATGCCTAGAAGATATCTGATAGCACCAGATCTACTGTTGCACAAGTGTACATCGGTATTTGCCTGCGAGGAAATTGCTCATGTGTGCAAGTATGCTGCCGACACTTGTGCGACACCTGGGCAATAATTTATTTCTATAATTCTTACATTATGATAGCAAAATGCAGATGGACAATGCAATCTTTCGTAATTTCTTTAAAACACCCTGGATGTCCTGTGTAGTCATACGTCACCTAAGCAGGATATTCACGTGCATGTAATTGCATACAGCTGGATCCAATTCCAGGCAAGTTATGAAAAAAAGGAGCTCCGTTCTCTGTCCCTAGTCAAGGCTTCAATTCAAGTCGCTGCAATTAAACAGTCAAGCACCCAGCTCCTACAGCGGGTCATTGGCATTCCTGCAAGACGGTATCATATCACTGCTCTGAACCCTCTACTCTTGGATATATCTCCAGCCGTGCCTGCATCCTACTATTCGACCCAAAAGGGAGAATATAACAAAAGGATAAACTGCCCCTTCACATACATTCAACCATGTATAAGAGATGCGAGCGCTTATTGCACTCAATATACCATGTACACATTTAAAATATACTTGTACACAAGGAAGTGAGAGCTTTCGGGAAAACGTCCCAAGGATAATTAATCCAAGAAAGGAGAGCCTTCCGGATAACGTCCCAAGGATAATTAATCCAGGAAGTGAGAGTTTTGCGGAAACATCTCCAGCCACCAAACGTGCTATAAAAGGCGAGAGATTTTACGATACACTGAAAATACGCGATAAACCCGCAAATTTTTCACCAATTGCTCGCGACTAAAATACAATTCAGCACCACCGACACGCGATAATTCCGCAGGTCGAGATGAAGACGTCTTTGCTTTTATTCGGGTTCATCTTTCTTCTGCAAGGAAGCGCAGGAGCTGCTGATGACCATCGGTGAGTACTTTTAAGTAGGCCTACATTGGCAGCTGATAGGCGCATTTTTGTAAATTTTAAAATTCAGGGGAAGTTGTATTAATGTAATTTCATTAAGCAATAAAGGGATTTGGAGAGGAAATCGCTATTGTATGATCTTTTAACTATACGTGTTACATGCATATCATTATTAGTTCCTACACCAGATTACACTGGTGCTTTATTCATATACAATGACTATTGAGTGTCGGTGACTAAGATACAAAAGTGTCCCAGTTTGTTTACATAAGACCTCAAACATGTGAATTTGTCATCCATTCATTTTACGGCATTGCTTCATCAGAGTTAAAAATAAGTTCATTTGACTTTAATGTCTTTACAGTTCACCGGAATCAACCGAAGTAGAGGCGACCAGTCCTTTCCTTCCGAAAGAAGAGGCAAATGCTTTCCTCGGAAAGAGAAGGCAGAAGAGAGCTTTCTTTGGGGGATTGTTCCCGTTAATCGCAGCTTTGACTACGTTTGGATGTTCACTCGCCGAGAAAATATTGACGGAACAGCGTCGGGAAGAAAGTGGAGGTGAGTGGCGACCCTCGAGATACAGACGGGAAGTTTCGCACAGGAGATGCAGTGACACCTGTTAGGGACCATGGTCCGATTGGTCATCGTGCAACGTTCAATGTGGGTCATCCGGGTTCCAATCGTCGCAGCGGAAGGTTCAAATCCCAACACAGTGCTCAGATTGGGCCCTCAGCAACGAGTGTTCTGGCAATGCCACCCGAGTTCAGCCATGCGGGCGCAGCTGTTTCAACGGAGGAACTTTGCAAGAACGTGGATGCGCATGTCCTCCTCGGTACACCGGGGTTTGCTGCCAAAGCCGTGAGTCTGTTCTATATGACAAATTCTAGCTGTTACTTGGAATATATTTTCTTCTTTTATTTTAGTGACTAAGTGCACATTCCCGGATCCTATTTTCAATGGGCACGTTCAGCCATTGGCTTCCACCTACAACATTGGGGAACGTGTCCATTTTTCATGCAAGCCAGGTTTCGGCCTCAAGGGAAGAAGAAGCAAGACCTGCCAGTCTAACGGAGAATGGGATTCCGCAAATCCGACTTGCAAAAGTAAGAGAGAGAAAACATAATGGCTGAAATTGTTCATGATGTACGTGTTCACATTGCAGGGTTGAGCTTGATTCCTGAGCGTGGCTGAAGGCCGAGATGGAATGGTCATGGCACCCAACGGTGTCTCTCGTGGTCGGTTGAATCGTGGTCAAGGGTTCTTCATCTGATTCTTTTCTGTTTTATTTCAGTTCCAATATAATATAAACATGGCTGTTCGTATAACTCGGTCAAATTGATGTATACGGAAAGTCGTAGAATAAGTAGAATGTAAGAAGATCGAAAGGTTTGAAATTCTATGTGTATACTGTTTTGGCAATAAAACTTATTAACATTTCTCGTCAGATTTGTTACTTATTTCAACACGTGATCGCTGAATAAATCTTTTTCCTTCTTCTGGATATTGAATTTCATGGGGGATTTGTGCAACCTTGCGTTAGGTGTCACAAAAATACTATTTTCTCTTAAACCAAGTACCCAAAATAATTATCATTTAGTGGTAGAGCGTTGGACTTTCAATCCAAGGGTAAGGGGTTCGATTCCCCTGAGTGACTACATACCAAAGTACAGTCTCTTAGGTCGGGACTTGACACGGGAACCTTATAACCAATTAAATAAATATTCGTGATTTATGGGCAGCGCTTTGAGCACTTCAGTGGATATTGCGCCATACAAAATGAATTGTTTTTTATTATTATTATTAATTTATTTATTTATAGTTGTCGTAGTCTCTTACCTAGATACAGTCAGACCCCGTTAATCTGCCCTCCTCCGTTTGCAAGCAAACAGGCAGATTAGATTAGGCGGATTACATGTCAGACCACAAATAAAGGAAAATTAGATGCCATACAAAACCCCATGTACAAGTAGGTCGTAGAAAAAGAAACGATCAAATGAAGTTGGCAATGTAGAGAGTAGAGACAATAACTGATGGATGGTCGTTGTGTGCTCTCATTTTATGCATGTGTACGTGGATCAGCTCCAACTTTCCCAGTTTCAATTCCACTCGCTTCTCCACTCGATTCCATGATCTCCACTCACAACTCTAGTCGTTCGTTCGGCTCCTGAACATCGCCTAACTGAGCTACCACTTGAATTGGAAGTAAGCCAGCCATGCAGGCATAAAAGAATTGATATACGGTGACCCACATTTGATTCCTTTGTTTAATCAACTTTTTAAACGTTGAATGGGCGGAGGGGCGCCATTTGTTGTTTAACTGACCTGACTTGAAAGAAATCGCCGACAATTGATGTGTCGTGTCTTATGATTGTTTACACTACGATATTTTGAAGGGCAGATTACGTATGTAATTTTTAATTGTACAGTGTAGATTTATATATACAGTAAAAGCTCGTTACAGCGACATGTTTGGTTTCAGGCAAATCGGTCGTTGTAACGAATTTGTCAGTGTAATGAATTTGGCCCATAACGCACCGACTGACCGTCATGATGGTCACTCCATAATGCCTATTGGTTTACTGTATGTAGTGTTACCTAGCATGCATACTGTGTTGTAACAAGGAAGAACAATTTTACGGATTTGAAGGATAGTTTAGGCCTTACATATTTATTTCTTTCATAAGCAAAAGCTGTGAATTCACACCTCGAGCGCTCGCTCTGTCACCGGAGTTCATTGAATATTCATGGAGTATTTTTCCAATCATCGGCAACGATCAAAACTCTTTTTATCTTTTGTAATCAAAACAAACAATAACGCTTTGAAAGCCGACAAAGGCGACCGCTACCTATCCGTTGCTTTAATTGAGCGGATGATGTGCATTTCACTCTCTGTGTTCAGCGTCGGCGTTCACAGCTTTAATCCTTTCATCTGAGCTGCTTACCAACAAACCATTGAATTGAATCTTTGGTATTTTTACCAAGGCTTAGGCAAACATTGCAACAATAACATCAAACTTTAATTTTTGTGAGTCGTCCGTCATGGGTCAGTGAACATCGGAGACAGTCGCGTGTCATTGAACATGAGCGACCTCAAGGCGACGGCCTGTCGTTGTAATGAGCTAGATTTCAATGTTAAAGGCACATTTGTTTGGCATTTTGCCTGTCAGTGTCGGAACAGTGAATTTTGTCAGTGTATCGGGCTTTTAACATTGTGGCAGATCGGTTTCGACCAAAAAGCTGTCGATAAGTGAATTTGTCAGTGTAATGAGTGTCGTTGTAACGAGCTTTTACTGTATATAATGTTTATTCATCGAAATACATACACGGGCGTGATTCATGCATTTCATTTAGGGAAAAAAAAATATAAAAAAACAAACAGAACGAACAAAAGAATAATAAATTCAACAAGTAAAATAAAATAAAAAGAAGAATATGTTAATTACAACAAAGTTCTTCGAGAAACATAGTAAATTCACAAGTTGTCCAACCGTTATTAATTAATCCGTTGCTATCTCGCAAACGGATTAAATCTCTGATGACGCCACCAAGACTTTTCATGGCGTCATCTACAAAAAATAATTGCCGCGTT
>KB306824.1:278419-290283 GCA_000328365.1 Capitella teleta | reverse complement strand
ATGGCATTATCTACCGAATGGACAATCGCTCCCATGCATGAAATGGTAGTAGGTATGTGCCCTTGTTTATTAAAAGCGACAAGTTGACTTTTCGCACCATTAAACTTAATATCTAAATCTCTTGCCACGGTGTTGACCTCTTGCAACATAACTTGAAGAGCATGTTTTGTGGGAGCAAGCAAAGTGAGTGTTCCTGAGATCCTGGTCGGAGGCGGATTAACGAAAAGGGCGAATATTCCCTGGGATTTTAGGGCGGATTACGAAAAGGGCGGATTACATGACGGCGGATTATCGAGATCTGACTGCATATAATATAGGACAGGTGGTGACCGATTGCTTAGCTTGCTCGCCTCGAAAGGGTTTGCCGCTGGCTCGAAGCCAGCCCCCAGCCTAGCGTCCCGGCAGGTCACGGCTCTCTCAGTGCTACACTGCGGCGACGGACGCTGGAGGATTTCGTTGCTGCGTCAACTATCTTCCACCGTAAGTCCCCTTGCGGACCATTACGAATAAATTTATTTATTTAATTTACTTTATTTATCAATACTTGTATAATATTCATATAATATGGAGCAATGCCGTGTACGGTGATCTGAGTTAGCTAGGTCATGATATAAAAATCAATAAAACTCTTCAAGATCTATGGACATTTTTTTCGGCAGTCCATGAACACATGTAGTGGCCACATATTGTTTAGAATAGGGCATTAGTCTAATGTCCTATTCAAAATGCATCTGCTATCTTTGAGTTGCCTTCTGTTTCAATTTCCTGTCGGAACAGCATCCCTTGTGGCTTTTGTAGCAGACGGTATGACATATATAAATATTAGGCACAACTCCATCGCCGGTGCTTCCAGCCGGGGCTTCTGAGACTGTCGCTTGCAGCTCAGCATTTCATTTGTAGGATCACTGAAGTAATAACCACTTAGGAAACAAGGTATGGTTATATAAACTTGTATAACAAAGTGTTTTTGTCAATCTTCAGTACTAGTATTCATACGTTATTGTATTCCTTTAATTGCTTACTCGTAAACCGTTGCCATAATTTAAAAATTCGTTTGTCACTCCACAAACATTCTCACTCACTCATATCAAGAAAGCGATATTTAAAATGTCTGAAATTTAAATGATCCCAAAGACGGTATACTTACGATCGTTACAATTAGTGATGGACGAATATTGAATTTGTTCTGATATCCGAAGCCGAAGCTTCGAGCAGTATATATTCGTCGAAGCCGAATACGGAGCCGAACATATACCCACTCCATTGCAGTAATATCTTCGATCGTTATATATAATATAGGCTAGTAGAATTAACCAATTAAAGCCCCTTCAGGTAGTTGACCAATCAAGAGCAGCTCGACATGTGATTGGTCAGGTTTTGTCACGTGTTACGATGCCCTGCCTACCTTTAAGCTAATAAGTTTAACGAAATTTACAAAAGTGAACAATGCGATACTCCCCTGATAAAGCCCTAAATCTCTCAGCAAATTAAATCACGAATAAGGAAATTGTGCAATTATATGTTTGCTTGATCATTCATTCTAATTCGATCTCTGAATCTTATCACTTCCAATGATTGCTAACCCCACTGTTTAAATTTACTTCACGACTTCTCTCGTGAAACTTTGATTTCTCTTTAAAAGTTTGGAGTTGATTTAAAGTATGCTCTGTTGATTCTCATCCATTGCTATGCATTAAAGCGTTTAATTACTGTGTGTGATGCTCTCACACGCGGGCGAGTAAACAAAGCAAACTCAGGAGAAACTATATTTTGAGATTCGGATTCGTTGCAATCTTTTCGTTCGAATTCGAAGCTTCGGATAAATCGCCAATATTCGTAGAAGTCCGAAGTCCGAAGCCGAAGCTTCGTCCATCACTAGTTAAAATGTGTCAGTCGACCAAAAGGCGTATCTATCCTTCTTTCGTAGATGCATCTAAGATCATTCGCTATTATATTTCAAACCAATCAGAGGTCTTCTTTAATTAAATCTTAGATACTTTCGCAACTACGGGAGTCAAGCACTGCTCGAGACAGAACCAGTACAAAAAGAGTCAATGTGACTGCCGAGGGCCAGGGTGGGGTCAATCGGAATCGATTCATCTGGAACATCCCCAGCCGTCGAAATCGGTCGTATGGTCGCCGGACAAGGGTGCTCGGTTAGCAGGCGGATCCATGCTCTTCTCACCGCCCAGTACTTATTCCGCCCACCTCACCAAAGACGCCACGAATGGATCCGTCATCACCGCAATTGAAGTCTTTGGCCTGCATCGTAGTATCCGATTAAAGTCAGCTATGTTGCTCGTTCGACCAAGTATACGTAATATGTCGATTATGGCATACAACCATACGAGGTACGAGGAAGGCAATTTATGGCAAGGGCCTCATACTTCTATATGACTAACATCCTCGCTACCTGGCGTCTGTGCACTTNTGCGGGGAGGTTTGAATCAAGTGGCACCCTGACACAAACGGATTATCATAATTTATGGCATCACTACTTCCCCTTCCGAGTTCGCGCCTCTATGATCGCTATGTTAATTACACGTATTCAGAAGGGGTTCAGCGAATTACCCTCGCTCATACATAACAACACCCTTGATTTCTTCTATTGCAGCATCAGAGAGAATTTCCAGGAACTAATTCAACTCGAGAATAGAGAATGTCGAGAATAGACATATTCCTAGAACGGCCCCCGGCACCTGAGGTTTAATTGTAAGATGACACAATGCATTTGTCATTTGTTCCACTATAGTTTTCTCGTTGGGAACAAGAAGATAACACGAATGCTGGTGTAATTTGAATAAGGAATTTGACTATTGACTTTCGATATTTGGTACAATCTGTTGTATTTAGATATAATTAATTGATTACATAATAACATTGTAAAAAGTATTTGACCATTATTTTTTTTTTCAAATAAAAAACCTTTGGTTTCACGGAACTCTTGACACTTACGTATTCTATCAGTGTCTCCATAAGTCAATCAGAAACGTCATTACAATGCATACAGATTTCCATCGCATACCAAAATGATTAGGAATTTTGTGGAATGAGCAATGATAACTAAAGAGTGAAATTTTCCTGAACTTTCAGACAATCTGCATTTCACACCTTGTTACTGTGCAAATGCATTCTAACTCTGATATGCTTTTTTCTTCACAGGTTCAAAATGAACGCAACAACCTTCTACCCAGACACACATTCACCTCATGATGTCCATTCAGTAGACGTATACTGGACTGTAGAACGGAGAGCTCCTTGGCGAGTGACCATTGTCTTCTTGGGAATGTTTTCAGGACTCACAAACCTCTTTGGCAACTCTCTGACCATCATTGCTGTACTACGCTTCAAACAGCTCCGTGACGTCATCAGCAACCGATTCATAATATCTCTTAGTGTTGGAGATTTGTTGTGCGTGCCTGGATTTATACTCCTTCCGCTGACGATTTACACGGAGCACTCAGTTATGACCGGTAGGATTTGGGGTCTGGTGATCCAAATACCGATTATACTGTCGTTTTGGATCTCTGGATTGACTCTTGTTGCAATTTCAATTGACAGAGTGATTGCTGTCTCGAAACCAACGATGTACAGGAGAATCATGACCAAGCGAATGGCATGGCTCATGATCGCCATTGTATGGGTGTTGATAATAGGAGGCATGGCGCCCGCACTTCTCTACTTCTCCCTCAATGCTGAGCCGTGGATGGTCATTGATCAAGTCTTCAGTCCCCTCTACTGGTTTCCTCCAACTTTTATATTCATCCACGCTATCATTGCTATGCTAATACCTACCTGTATAGCTTGTATGTACCTTTTAATTTACTTGCATCTCAAAAAGAAAATTATGACATCTCAGGTACACCCATTGGCTCCATCAATAGCTAAAGACGATGCTTCAATTGCTGGTTTAAAGCGCAGCCGTCGAAGAACCAAAATGATGGGAATACTAGTGCTGCTTATCCTCGAAGCAATTGCTCCCATCAACATCTACCTGATGATTAGAAATCGACAGCCATCCGAAAGAAGTAAGTTCGTCTTCACGATGGTTGCCCTCAACCAGTCGGTTAACAGCCTCATCAACCCTGTCATCTACTGCTGGCAGAACCAAGAATTTCGCAACGCATTTTGCCGGATGCTTCGATTATTATGATGAGGAGTAATTCTAACTGATTTTGCAAAACAATAAAATATATTTGGCTTACAGACATTCCGCCTTTCTATTATATCTCATGCTTGTTGTTGTTGCTGTTGTTTGCTATATAATTCTGCGTTACACCCTGTATTCAATTTGGTGGCTGACCATTTTTGATCATGTTTGACAAAAGTCAAATAACTCCGCAATTATACGTGATGTTGATTTGATTAAATGTCACAACTTACTCTTGTTGGTTGCGTCTCTATACATTGTAAATTTTTAAGCTCTCGCTCTTTGGGGTAAAAAGATTTGGCCGTGTTAACAGCATTTATCGGTATTTTTTTTTTTTTTTTTTTTAGCCAGGTTCATGGAAAACACATGTTAATTAAGTGGAGACTGGCGCTCGAGCCTGGCCGTCTACAATTAGGAAAATTCACTCGCTGGGCGAAAGACGGTGTTCACGCGACATGTCAACTTTCATTAATCCTTCTTCTATGTTAATACTTTTAGGCAAACGATATCAACAGCCTATCATTTTAGATTGAAGTTAAAAGATACAGTAAGAGGCACCCGCCTCATCAACCCCAATCAGACTTGAGATGATATAGAGATACAAGATGTAGAGGAAGGCACCAGCCTCATGTTCCCTTTAGATTTGGAGGTGATATTGAAGGTCACAATTGAGGTCACATTGGGGTCAAAAACTCACAATATTATCGTCTTCCACCTGATGTGACGTTATGTTATTTAGAGCATTCATTATTTGGGGTGGCCAGCGCGAAAACGGACACTTGTTGTGCCTTAGCCTGGTCTCCCTGCATCATCATACTATCATCATCATCATCATCATCATCATTACTACCATTAGTCTGCATCCGGAAGAAATTTTTTTTTTTTTCTTCCCGTTTAATACATCACATTGATGTATGTTGTTGTTAAATAAATGATTTTTCTCTCTCTCTCTCTCTCTTTGTGTTCAAAATCTGGCGAACATTGATCGTAAGAACCTCTTAAAAACATTTGATTTTGCCTGATTTACTGAACGCGGATGGCGTCATGGTAAAGTACGGATTGTGACTATAATGTGAAGCCATACAAAGTTCGGATTTCGGGCGAAATTAAATACTGACAGAATTCCAGTACATCACTGATTGATGTGTGTTGTTGTTTGCGTGTTCCATGATTTCTTTGTTAGGACCATTGTCGTTAGATTTCAGAGTGACAGAACTGTTGACATTTCATACTAAGTTGGTTTAAGAACATATCATGGCATCGACATCGACTTCATCCTCATCAAGCTTTAGCCTTGTTTTTTTCGTGTATATTTTATATTTTATATCGTTCTTGTTACATGACATGTTCACCATATACATACATTTATGTTATCACCTAGCCATGATCCATCTGTTTGATAAAATCACTTTCTATACCTCATAAATTTATTTCACTATTTTCACAATGTATACGTCATACAGTATATATTATACAGTATCATCAGTACTACAATTGTGATTTTAAACTATCTGTTGTTTCACTATGTGTCCTTCAATCTTATATTCATTTATATTCATCAAATGCTTTCACTTAACACCAACCTTTTAGTTCAAATGCTTGTATTACGTTTAGATGCTTTCGGGTAGGGGCAATATTATATGGTATCATCACACACGGTCACACTTGTAATAGAAAAACAAATATCCCGCTTTGGTGTTATTTCGAAATAGGACTTAAAGGGAGGGAGAACTGGTTGAAAATGGACTTTGAGTCGTTATTTGATGCACCAAAGATGATTCTTATGCCTGGCCCACACAAGGAATATCATCGCTAACGATTTCGCAAGAGATATAATGCTAATTAGGCGTGACGTCAGTCGCTGTGATGAAACACCGAGTTCCCCATCTTTTACAATGGGCCTCGTCATATCACCATGTCCTGCGACTAAACCCCTTGATATTTTTTTATTTTCTTTTCGGAAATAGATAAAATAATCATTTTGCCACCAGTCAGGCGCGAAAAAAAAATATTTTTCGCTATTTTTCTTATTTTAACAAGCAATTTTCTAGGACACCTACCGCCTTTCTCATCCTGAAACAGTAAAAAGGTCAGCCAGAGTGCACCACGCATGCGCTTTCGTTTCGTAAACAACAAAGATGTCCTTTTATGGCGAAGATGCTCTGCTCTGATTGGCTGAAATCGATAGCTTCACGAGGGGAACGGGACCAATCAGCCATCAGCCAAACCAAGCCATCAGCTGACGTTTGCCTCCTATACTTCGCAATGGAAGCCATTCTCCCATATGCGCAATGCTAACCCCGATATTCGGAATGCATTATTTCCTTACGCTTGCATCCAGGCAGGGTGTTCTAGGCACGGAATGCTATCAATTGGTGCTATGAGTCAATAGAACATCACTTAAAATTTAGTTCCCCATCCCTTTAATAGGGATCTGTCGATTGACGTAAAAAGATTCACTGGCCCCGGATTTCTCATCTGACCCTCGTATCAACCAACAGTCGTGGAACCTAATCTCACAAATACATGCTCTATAAAACTGGGTCGCAGCTGAATCGCACATCAATTTCAACGTATTGCAGCGGATTGAGCGTAATTCAACCTGGTATAAAGCATGGAAATTGTCTGAATTTGATTACTAAGCCGTTTACACAAATTCTTGTTTACAGCTGAGAAAGTGATGGATACTGACGTCATTGGCATATAAACGCGGACTTAAATTGTAATGTAGCACCTTTCCAAATGCCAACCCTATTTCAAATTTCGAGGGTTAGGTCAAGCAAATATTTTCCTCGGCGGTTGAATATGTTAATTAATTTTCTTTATGAATTTATTCGTTTTTTAGTCCATTGTTTGATTAAACGTTGACAACATACTAAGTAAGTTCGATTGTCACTTTTGTTTTTCACGTTATTGACGTATATCTTCTTTTGTTACGAATTAAGTCATCTATGGATCCATTGCTTTTTACAGCCATACCTAAGACCACTTAACCCTTTAATTTAAGTACAGGCCATTAATTTTATCGGGAATTAGGTTTAAATACGCATACTTAAATGATGCTTACAACCCGGCGGCCTTTGTCTTCTGGGGCTTATATAAACCGTTGAGAAAATAGGCCACAGCACAAACATTCCTTGAACATCCAAGGTGAGCACTCTAAGCAATCAACTGATTTTTTTTTTCAAGTGTTGCATTCAATCCGAGATTCTCATAATTTTCATCGCGCCATAAGATATTGAATTTGATCACAACCACCTGTTATTTCTTCCACAGAAACTTCTCAAGATGTTTTCTCTTCTGCTCGTTCTTCCATTTCTGGTCACCTTTTGTCAAGGATCACCATGTATGCGTAGTATTTGTGCTGATTGTCTAAATTACTATAGCTAGCGTTCCAGTCAACAATAAGTAAACTGCGTGTATTCTTATTTCTTGCAGCTCCTGATGCTCAGTATGAAATGCTTCTCGGGGGAAATGGATTCAATGTGCCAGTGAGTTGATATGATATTAATCAGTATTGTTATCTATACCCAACAATGCCATTCACAGCTCAAGTTTAAATGGAGGGTTGGCAAGATGCCAAGGTCGTGCAAAGACATCCTTGCTGAAAACGGAGAAGCTCACAGCGGCGAATATTACCTATCTGTGGGCAGGAAATTCGTGCTCGTCTACTGCGAGATGGGCTTAAACGGAGGGGGCTACACTTTCCTCCACCCCTCATCCTTCCCCACAATGTCTGATGAACACCTCCAGGAGATCTTCACCGACAAAACCAGTTTTGTGATGAGGACCTTGAGATCCGACGGCAGGCAGACGGTGTCCGTCCTGGAGCAGCTGTCTGACTTCAAGTAGGTCACCATAAATATGGATTAATTTATTATACTTTACGAAATCCCCTGGCAGACAACATGAATTGAAGCTGGGTCTGAATCAGCATGATGGCTACCAGGCACCGATTAATGATCTAGGGACCTATCTCTTCTTCGGCTTCATCCCAATGACTGTGGCTAGTGCAAAGACCACACAAGGTATCAGCGTCAATGACAAACCAGTGACCTTCAGCAACTGCGACGCCAATGGCAACAGCCATTTTGTTTTGTCGCCTAACTTCGCTGAGATTGAACCGACCGACACTGGTACCATGCCTGGAATATGTAAGGAGTTCTTCACCCTGGGCACCCAGAACCCATCTGGTCGAATGATGTCCCAGGAATTCTTCATGTTTGCTGAGATGCACTTTGGAGGCTGTGGTTGTTTGACCACCACAAATACAATTGAAAGCAGTGTACTGGCCATCAGCATTGGGTTCAGATAAAGCAACCCCTAGTCATCTCATGTGGAATGAATTGTTGACCACTTAAATAAGCCATAAGCAGTCTGGGCCATTGTTAAGAAATAAGAATAAATGAAAATTAAAGCGCATTTGGTCGTGTTTGCTTTGTTCACTCTCATGTTACAAAATGGCAATTGGGAGAATTACGTGGGAAAATAATCGGATGGACACATGCATGCATTTGGTCGTGTTAATGCACGTAGTTCAGTTCTGTACTCTCAGGATTGTTCCAGGACAGAATAACACTCAACACACGCATCACACAAACACACATACAGTTAAACCTCGATGTGTCGAACGTCCGTCCCTCGAATGTCTCCCTGTGTCGAAGTGTTTTTGAAGTCCCGACGATTCTCCTATACTTTACTATTAGCATTAACATCCGTCCCTCGAACGTCTCATTCTCGAATTTATCCCTGTGTAGAAGTGTTTTCGATCTGTAGCTCGAAGTCGAAAAATTCGATGATCACATTTCTCAGTTTGTTAACTTCAAAGAGAGAGAGATAGTCAGTTGTTTACAAAGCATCAAAACATCCCCGTCCACGTAAAGCAGTCGGCAACCTTTATCTCTCCTCTGTTTACGCCGCGACTAGAGCTTTGATTGGCTGACTCCAAAGATCAACGGACCGAGGATCTCAACTAAGCTATAAGGCATTATTGTTGGTGTATTTGTGATGATCTTTTATGAATGACCGACAAAAGACCGCGACAAGAAAATCCTAAAATCAATAGACCGTGGATATCGACTAAGGCATTGTTGTTGGTGTGCTTGTGATGATATTGAATGAATTGCCGACAAAAGACCGCGCGCATTCGAAGCTAGAGTTAGTTAATGAAATCTAGCCTTAGATCTACACGTTGATAAATATTTGTTAATTAAAAGTATCAATCTCAATTTCTTCTAATCATTTCTTTGGTCTAGATTTCTCGTAAGTCATGAGATCACGGTTCATAGTTTATGAGTTCATAACGCATGCAGTTAACCATAACGTCAGAGCACGGTTTGGAATCATAACGGTCATATCATAACGGCCTCGATCTGTCCCTCGAAGTATCCTTGAGTCGAAGTATTTCAGCTAACCCCACAAACTTCGACACATCGAGGTTTTACTGTATATATACTTTTAATTATTGTGCCCGATTTCTGAACGTAGTTTAGCTCAGATTAAAGTTAAGGTTAGATTAGCGAAAATTTAGGGGTTAATCCACGCCAAAGATTCTGGAGCTTCGCGGCGACGAAGCTGAGACTTAACTGAGTGTCTGCTTCCAATGCTATTGTCATTGCAAACGACTGAGGGCAGGACGCTTTTGCGGGGCAATAAACTGAAAAAAATACTCTGTATGTAACTCGGATTTGAAGCGTCGCTGCTGTTATGAAATTAAACGACATTTGCATTGCATTTTGTAAAATATTTTGAGTCATTTTCATTTTTAACTTCTTTAATATCACACTAGACGTTCTAGTTGTTATAAGCAGTAACCAGAGATACTCTATAGCATGGATTGATCGCTCACATTGGTATAATGTTGCCGAAGTTTGTTATAATAGCGACGAGATTCAAAGGAACAAAATACAGTAAAAACTCGATGTGTCGAAGTTCGTGGGGTTAGCTCAAATATTTCGACTCAAGGATACTTCCACGGACAGATCGAGGTCGTTATGATAAGACCGTTATGATTCTAAACCGTGCTCTGACGTTATGATTAACAGCATGCGTTATGAACTCATAAACTATGAACCGTGATCTCATGACTTACGAGAAATCTAGACCAAAGAAAGGATTAGGAGAAATTGAGATTAAAACTTTTAATTAACAAATATTTATCAACATGTAGATTTAAGGCTAGATTTCATTAACTAACTCTAGCTTCGAATGCGCGTGATCTTTTGTCAGCAATTCATTAAAGAACATCGCAAGCACACCAACAACAATGCCTTAGCCGAAATCCACAGTCTATTGATTTTAGGAGTCAGCCAAGCTCTGGTCGCGTCTGTTGTCGGTCATGCATCAAAGATAATCACAAATGCACTAACAACAAAGCCTTATAGCTTAGTTGCGATCCACGATCTGTTGATCTTTGGAGTCAGCCAATCAAAGCTCTGGTCGCGGCTTAATCAGAGGAGAAATAAAGGTTGCCGACTGCTTTGTGGGGCCGGGGATGTTTTGATGCTTTGTAAACAACTGAGAAATATGCTCATCGAATTTTTCGACTTCGAGCTACGGATTGAAAATATGTCTCGGGGACACAGAAAACACTTCGACACAAGGATAAATTCGAGAATGAGACGTTCGCGGGACGGATGCTAATGCTAATAGTAAAGTATAGGAGGATCATCGGGACTTTGAAAACACTTCAACACAGGGAGACATTCGAGGGACGGACGTTCGACACATGGAGGTTTTACTGAACTTCAGGTTTTCAATGATCACGAGATCGAGGGCAACAACAAATTGATAGATTTTTGGTTTGGCAGCAAAGTGGGAATTATCAGTGGCGTGAATCTAAAACCTTTAGATTAAATCATTTATGATTTTTTTTAGTGAAGATTTGGAGCCAATTACGACGAGATATTTAAGAATCAACTCTCATCTGCAGTACTTGATGCATTGAAGATAATTTTGAAACAACAAATAGCGATTTCAAGAGAACAGCAAACTGATTTATGTATGCAATCGGCATTAATTTTTTAAAGGTCTTACTACATTAAATTAAAACGCTTTCATTCAAAATTGTAGTACGACACTCAATGTCATTTGTATCCTTTAATAATTAATAAGTACATGTTGTTTTGTTGCAGCTGATTCTATCATCAATCTTTTCAATACGTTTTCAATTCAATTCTCTGAGCTTTATGGACACTATTCGCCTTCGAGAAAGCAAAGCAAAGCGAGTAATTGCCATTTAAATGATTTGATGTGAGTGGCTTTTAAAATTCTCTACATCAATTCAATGCAAAATCTCACGAATACCAGTCAATGTTCAATGGAATCACAAGAGCATATGCATTGTTAACTAAGTGAAACAAAGGAACTCAAGTGTGATATATTGCAGCTCACTCAAAATTTTTTATTTCACCATGAATATTTCAATATAATAGATCACTATGAAAAACACTCATGAAAGGGAAGAGCCCTGAGAACAAAATTTCAGACAAAAACAGTCTTTAAAATAAATAAAATCTACAGGTAGTGCCCCTAAAAAAAAAATAAAAAAAAAAAAAAAAAAAAAATGAAAAAATAAAAATAGGTAAGTAAACAAATTATTTCCTCCTCTTTATTGGACTGAATGGCAATGAGACATTGTATTGTTTCTTCTTTTGGCACCCAGTGTTCCCACAAACTCTTAACTTGCAGCACAGGATTTTTCTGGATATGTTTT
>KB306824.1:148996-199376 GCA_000328365.1 Capitella teleta | reverse complement strand
GCTGTTTTAAGTTCAGATGGGAAGATTCCCTGACTAAGCAATTTGTTTATTAAGTTGGTCAGAATACCAAGAATTGGGACATGGATGTATTTTATAGTGTCAGGAAAAATTTCATTTCAACCGGGAGCAGAGTCATTGAGGGTGATTATCACATTTCTGACATCACCAGGAACAATATCTTGGCTAACCATCAAATTCTGAATAGAGTCATTTGGTAGAGACGGGCAGTGAACGAATTTTAGAGTCAAGCTTCGACCCACCCCATAAAGTGGTTGGAACAGTTAGCTTTTTCAACGGGGTCGGCAATCATGGTCACACCCCCCCCTTCCCCCCTCCCCCATTTAGGTTGGCAGTTTTGAGACTGGAGCTTTGTTTATAGCTTCTCTGATAAGCTGCCAAGATTTTTTTTAGATCGATTTATTTCGTTTAAGTTCAGTTGGCTTGCTTTTAATTTGTACCACAACACTCTCTAATCCTGCCTTCTGTTTATCACATGATTTCAGTAACTCATGGATTCAGCCAGGTTGATTTTTTTTTCTTCTCAATGATACATGTTTCTTTTCAAGGTGCAGTCAGTGCTGAATACACGTCAGAGACATCTCCTATTCCTGTTGATCTCGTTGGAGTATTCTCAGCTGAGAGGTCGACATACATGCCACAAGGAAAAATATATTTCAAAACGAAGCCCGACGAAAGAGATTTGGGATCTTTTTCTCTGATCAGCGCTTCTCCTCGATATGTTTTGCTGAGGCAAGGCGAGGAATTTGAGATGGCAATGGTTGCCGAAAGACAAACTGCACAAAGAGCCCACATTGATAGGAATATATGTGATAGGGTGGCGTAACTGGAACAACTTCTCACCATCAATTCTTTTGGAAGTGGGGTCAAATGTGAAGAGAAGGCTCAATGATCAGGTGAGGTGCACCTTCAGTGTTAAAGAAAAGCCCAGCAACGCCGTCCGAGCGGAGGTTAAGTGTTTCATCAGAGGAATTCCAATCGGAGATACTGATAATTATCATCTGGAACTATATATTTACGGTGGCTACTATGGCATTGAAGCAGAAATTGAAGGAGATTTTTGATGATAAAATTCCTGGATTTGATTATAAGAATGAATTCTCCGGGTACCGACTTTACAAATAAAGCGAAATTAAAATCATATCCATGCATCTCTTTTTTTTCTTTTTTTTTTTTTTCTTTATTGTGGAGAAATCATCTGCATATATGAGACATGAGGCATGATGGGGTTTTACGGCTCCATCCAACCCATTCGGGTGATACGGGTGCCTGAACAGACGACCCGGGACAAAGGAACAAGTGAAAGAAGAGAATGGGGAGGACGAGGATCAGATTGGGGATGCAGATTCGTGGGGAGATGAGGAGGAGGAGAAGAAGGAGAAGAGGAAGAGGAAGAAGAAGAGGAAGATGGGGAGGGTGAAGAGAAGGTGTTGCTTTATGGAAAGGATTACCAATTTACCAAGCACTGTTCGATCCTCATGCATACCTCATAATCAAGAAAGTGGAGCTGATCAGAAGAGCAGCCTGCATGTGGTTGCTGAAAAACCTGGAAAATTACGTCTCTACATTGACCCGAATGATCTGAATCGAACAATAAGAAGACCAACTATGGCATTTTGGTACTCAAGTATTCAATGTTCGGGATGCTAAAGATGGGTTGGTGAATCAATGAAAAGAGCTCATTTCTTAGGACATTGTGCACTCCTTGTGGCAGGTACAGATAGCTGCGTATGCCATTCGGAATTTCTTTGTGAATCCCATCTCATCTACGGTATCACATTATGGGACATACACAAAGGAAACACGTTAAAAATATGGCCATCCTGAAGAAAAAAAATAAAAAAAAAATAAAATAAAAAATAAATAAATAAATAAATAAAAAATCCCCTGAGAACGCTCAACCTCTGATACAATTTAACGTTCTAAAATCCATGCAAAAAAATCATCAACAGGACAGCGCCACATGGAATTATCAATTTATTCCCACAAAGAAACACACAGACACACGTTACTACTCGACAAATAGACCTCCAAATACCAATATTTCGAAAAACATCCTGCCAAAATAGGATTTTCAACCATGGACCAAACTGAATCTCTACACTGCCACAGAACATAAAGAAAATGAATAAATAAAAAATAAAAATAAAAAATACACGTCACGAACAAAACAACATCTACTTACACTGTGCACCTAAAATCACTCTTCGTCTGTGTTTCCTCATTATATCAAGATTTATCTTCTGAAACTGAAATTGAAGGAAATTTTTGATAACCAAATTTCCTGATATGATGCTAGAGACGAATTGTATCGATACCTACTCAATCAATAAAGCAAATGGATCACCATGCACCTCTCATTCTTCTTCTTCTTCTTCTTCTTCTTTGGGAGAAATCACAGGCATATTGAGTGCAGTGATGACGTCACTCACGTGTAGCTGCGGGGTCAGACAGACGATCATGATGACGTCATATATTACTGACCAATTGATGTTAGATTCGTTATCAGTGAATAATTACCAGGTCTTCATTCTGCATGTGTGACAATTGTGATATAAGCTGATATGGGCATTGTTGGTAATATTCCAGAGTGGGGAAGGGGGGGGTGGTCAAAATTATCTGATTGATAGTTCTGAGCAGAGAAGATCGATAAACGAGGTACATCACATATATATGCAATTAATTACCCATGGTTTACTTTTCACATATTCTTTGAGACTTCAGTTATGTAACTGTATATATCAGTATATATCAGTCTATATAACTGTTCGTCCTCAGTGGAGAACAGCATGCGTTTTCTCCTCATAAAATATACTGAAATGGAGGTTAGAAAGTGAATCTTGCGCTGCGGGATATTAATTGCTCAAGAGAAATGAATATGAATAGAGCTATCCATCATTGTCATGCATGCATTGATCGATTCACATAGAGGAAAAAAATACATAAATAAAATGTGCGAAATGGCTACACGCACATGCAAATGAAAACTTCGATCCAATAATTACCCTTGCGTTTTATGAATTATATAGGGATTCAATTCATCTTCCTATTAATTCTAATTTAGCATTAATAAGTCGCAATCTTCTTGGGAACAGGTGTACAGAAGACGCTTGCGATTTCTTGAACCAATGAAGTGCAGGAGTGCACTTACCGTGACCTACAAAAACCGCCATATTGTTCATACGTTTGCTCATTGCAGATCCCTACGTATCAATTCGGACCAGCTGTGTTTTGCAAATTAGAATACATATACATTTGATTCATTAACAATTGCACAGAAAACAAACAAGGCTCTAATCATGGTGGACACAGCGCCTGACCGAGACATCTTGGAGGAACCAGAACGTGATGACCTGGAATGGCCTTCGTTTGATGAGGACGAGGACCCACGTGTGCCTCCTGCGGTGGAAGATCAAAGAAAGGAACAGGTGAAAGAGGAGAATGGGGAGGAGAAGGATCAGATTGGAGATGCAGATTCGTGGGGAGATGAGGAGGAGGAGAAGGAGGAGGAGGAAGAAGAAGGAGAAGAGGAAGAAGAAGAGGAGGATGAGGAGGGTGAAGAGGAGGTGTTGCTTTATGGAAAGGATTACCACGCACTGTTCGATCCTCATGCATACCTCATCAAAATGTATCCTGAGCTGCAGGTTGCAAGCCAAGAGAAACCTCATTCTTCTCGAATTGTAGTAGATTGGCTACACAAGAAATTCTTTGGAGGTGGGAATATCAATTTTATCTTTTTATCAAATATAGGTTCAAAAAGCACTTTATTTAATTTTGCGTTTCCACAGCACAATGTGTGCAACAGCTTTAATGGTTATTGCTTACTTTGATGCATCCTCAATAGAAACAAGGTAATTATTATACGTGACGATAGGTTGATTACGAGAAAGCCATAAACCTCTTAGGCACACATATAAAATGGGTTGTAAATTATAATTAAACATTGGTCCCATATGTGTCTCATATTATCGATGTGGCATTTCCAATTACATGTATTTCTATTATTTAACATGCATGCACACGTATATTTAGTCAAACTTTTGCATTTACATCTCGATAATGCTTTGCCATGAATTTACATGAATGACATGTTATGCTTGCACAATTGTAAACGTACAGTCTGCAACTAAGTATTCCTAAAGCAATTATGTTATTGGATATTCATTCCACTTTCTTTCGCTCTCAGGTCAGCTGACAGGAAAGTGCCTACTGGACGTGTGCAGCGGTCCCAGTATTCACAGCATCATCAGTGCAAGCAAGTACTTCCGCTGTGTGTATCTGACTGAGTACTCAAATGCCAACCGGAAGTCCCTCCGACAGTGGGCCAACCACGAGGATGGTGCTGTCGACTGGACGAGCTACTTCTCCTACGTCGCAGATATTGAAGGGTGGGTCTCAGTGATACCCATATTAGATAGGTCTTGAAGGATGGGTCTCAGTGATACCCATATTAGAGAGATCTTGAAGGGTGGGTCTCAGTGATACCCATATTAGATAGATATTGAAGGGTGGGTCTCAGTGATACCCATATTAGATAGGTCTTGAAGGATGGGTCTCAGTGATACCCATATTAGATAGATCTTGAAGGGTGGTTTTCAGTGATACCCATATTAGAGAGATATTGAAGGGTGGGTCTCAGTGATACCCATATTAGATAGATCTTGAAGGGTGGTTTTCAGTGATACCCATATTAGAGAAATCTTGAAGGGTGGGTCTCAGTGATACCCATATCAAATAGATCTTGAAGGGTGGGTCTCAGTGATACCCATATTAGATAGATCTTGAAGGGTGGGTCTCAGTGATACCCATATCAAATAGATCTTGAAGGGTGGGTCTCAGTGATACCCATATTAGATAGATCTTGAAGGGTGGGTCTCAGTGATATCCATATTAGATAGATATTGAAGGGTGGGTCTCAGTGATACTCATATTAGAGAGATCTTGAAGGGTGGGTCTCAGTGATACCCATATTAGATAGATCTTGAAGGGTGGGTCTCAGTGATACCCATATTAGATAGATCTTGAAGGGTGGGTCTCAGTGATACCCATATCAGATAGATCTTGAAGGGTGGGTCTCAGTGATACGCATATTAGATAGATATTGAAGGGTGGGTCTCAGTGATACCCATGTTAGATGGATCTTGAAGGGTGGGTCTCAGTGATACCCATATTATATAGATGTTTAAAGGGTGGGTCTCAGTAATACCCATATTACATACAGATTACCCAACAATGCATTTATTCATCTCCACAGAGAGAAACCACATGACATCGAAGATCGAGTGAGACGCTCGATCCGTGACATTGTCTCTTGCAACTTGGCGAAAACGCAAGCTTTTGGTTTTCTGGAGCAATTATTTCCAGTCGATTGTGTCACTTCCTGCTTCACTCTGGAAGCGGTTGCTTCGGATGACAAAAGTTATGTTAAACTTCTAAAGAAACTTGGTCGCTGTTTGAAGAAAGGAGGCAGTCTGTTGTTGACTGGAGTCCTTAATCAGAGCTCGTTCACCGTGGGAGAACAGAAATTCCACTGTCATGAAATGAACGCTGAGTTCGTTAAGAAATCTATGGAAGATATGGGATTCGTTGATATTGACATGGAAGTACATGAAATTGAGGATACCAAGGAAGATGACCTCATAACAAATGGTTTCTTTCTCTTGAGCGCTGTAAAATCAATTGATTGAAATTGTTTGTTTATTAAGGAACTGATGCTTGTCATATACCGTTATACCTTAGTTGTGCCATATAATATATTTTCAAAGTTGAATAATAACATCTGGTATAAGTCGATGCATGCATGATTAACTTGCATTTCCAACTTGTTATTGCTCTCGTGAATCATAACGTAACATTTTTGATGGAATCATAACGCAACACAAACTTATGAAATCATAACGTTCATAAAACCACGTGTCTCAATCCGTCGTTTCCCTCCGACGTAACAATTCTTTAGTGCCAGGTACATTGTACTCCCCAAGGCGGAGGAACTACGGAAGTAGGATATGGCGAAATCTGAATAATCCATCCCACAATCAATAAAGCAATCGCCCGACAGCAAAAATGTTAGCCACATTCATAGACAATCATAACGCAATCAATGTCGATCAGGTCCGATGTATCGATTAGAAATGGTTTCTATCATATAACACCGGTATGCGGCTTGATGAATTGACTTAAAATAATCAATACGAGTATATAATATTGATTTTAAATACGAATATTACATATGAAATCAGATGCGTTTTTGGTGAATGGATTTCGTATTGTATCAGTCTAATAGATGGGATAAAAACGAATACATGCAATTATATTCCTCGACAGTCCAACTGTAAGACTCAGCTAATATAAGCTTATGTTGAATAACTGTCTTGATTTAGGGACGTGGTGTCTTGCATCTGCCTGGTAATTATATGCATATAAGCACAAGTCTTGCGTTGCGGTCCATTTATGCCCAGTGCATGTATACATTGCAACCGCGTAGGGGGCCCGTATCTATCGATCTTTCGCCTGTGCATGCATGGCGACACCCGTTTCCATGATATAAACTGTATCTGCAAGATTAAGATAACGTTAACTGTCATCAACAATTGCATGCACTGACTGGTCAGTTGAATCGTTTACAACAGCCATAGATAGATGCTATACGCGTGCGAAAAGCCTAAAGGTCACATTTAGATCACAACTGCAGGCAGATCCATCATCCAGCTTCCAAACTGATCTATAAAATCGCCAGCCTTCTTCTCTGACCTCAAGTCTCCGGTTGGTAAGTGTCACGGAGTGCATTGCATGGAAATCCGGATGGAGGGAAATGGAGGGGGGTGGGTGTGTGTCTAAAGCACGCTGGCTGCTCGTCAATATTATCAGCGCGCATTCTAACGTTGACGCTGCCGGCTGCGCATGCCTGGCGTGCATGCAACGCAAATATTGCGCTGCAAATTCTGTTCTGAAGGATGATTCGCTTGCATGCTCTGCAGCCGTCGCTGCTGTGGTAAAAGCAAGCTTCGATCGGGATACCAATATTGCATGCAGAATTTCAGATAGGCCAGAACATGTCTGAAATATTTAATGCTGGCTTCCATGTTTACTGACTGGAGTTCAAAGGCTGTGCGGTCATGGTCGGCATTCTGTGTGAGATACTTCTGTGTGGTCATGCATGCTAGCTTGGTGTAATAATACAGGACGTACGTTCGGAATGCGAAGAAGCACTTAAGGCGGCGTACTTAAATTTGCACCATCAAGCTATGACTCTGGTCACGGAGTAAGATTTCTATTATATACGGTGCCCTGTATGCATAGATATTAGATATGCATGTTTAATTGTATACATATATACATGTATATAGCTTAATGTGGACTTGTGCCCCCATGACATATAACAAGGGCCTAAATAGGTCAATCATAACGCACTTCTGCCATCCATTCAGCTGTCTCCGTGAAGACTGTTAGTTAACCCATGCTATACACTCATTTGGCTGCATGTTTGGGTGACGCCCACCGAGTCACCGACCTTCAAATGTTTAAGAAAGGCATGCATGCCGAGAATCAGTGTTCATACTACAAAGAACGACATCTGTGCAAATATAATGTTATTGTGAGATTTGTGAAGATAATACATTTTGAATTCAGACATTTCTAGTTGTATCTGTACATATGGCGCATCCCCCATGCTCAGGTGTAGAAGCCAGATGGTTCCCTATGAAACTCCTGAAGCTGGCTGAGTATCGACCCACACGTTACCTGGTTACCGTGCATGCATGACGCGATCGAATGTTGATGATCCGATTGTCACGAACGTAAAAATGCATTCACCTGTCCCGCGCTAATTGTAGCGAATAGTAGCGTATACATTACGTGCAGTTGGCTCCGATTCAATACATGTTCAAGTGCATGTGTATATAGCCAGGGTTAAGCATGGGCTAAAGGTAAAATATATTGCATGCACGCCGTGGTGCACATAAAAGAACACTTTACATTTACGTGTTGATGGCTCCATTTCATTCCAAGTATTCCCATATTTAGGCTTTCAGCAATATTCACTCTAACTCAGGAATGAAATTTATGCGGTTTCAAAATGGATATGGGTACTGTAACGATGTAGATAGGTATTGTGTTTTCTTATAGGCATCGATCGGAATGCGTGGAGACTTGAATAGAAGCATACACTGCATGTAGTGCAACGTAATATTTAGATGCAGTCCTTGCAGTGTATAAGGTTATAACATGAATGTATTATGGGATCGTGGGATCAAGGCTTCAACTTATTTGAAGGACTTCACATTCAGTCTCATTGAGCACCTGACTAGGCCTATATATGCTTATACTGGAGGCCAAGGCGTCAGCGACTCTCTTGTTTACAGCCTGTGTCAGGTCTATTTTTGTATGATGTGTTGATCCCGCGATCGATCGCTCTCTCGCGCCGCTGTGGCTGTGCACGGAATTCTCGATAATTTCTTAAATATTTATGTAAGGATTCCCTAAAATATTAATGGGTCAACGTCTGTACGTAATGATGTCAGTTTGGGAAGAAGTACTCTATGATTGAGCGCATCAGTACGCACGTACTGTTGAAATAGGTCACGTCGATGCATTGTGGGAAAGAAGTGACGTCATAGCTTGGGCAGCCGCAGCAGCGCGTCTGAAAAATCTAGCGATCAGGATGTGGAGAGGGTCTATTTCGACCCTGTTTTCTACCGCGTTTTGCTGATATTTTCAGAAAATAATCCACCGGTGCTCTCACAAGAAGGCTTAAGAATATGTAGGATGGCACAGTACAGCTGTACCTACTGCCAAAATCCCGTCGTCACCTGTCGAATTCAATGCGTCGAATGCACAGACTTTGACCTTTGTTTACAGGCAAGTCACGTGACTCCTTATTTGCATATCATTTGCATAATTCATGCATGGCGTCGCTTTCTACGATTTCCATCAAAACAGGCGGACTTCATCCGCCGCAGCATCGATAACTGCCCCTCGCAGCCGCTCTCACAGATTCTCCTGTGTCTTTGCAGTGTTTTGCCTGTGCCGTGGAAGCGGGTCCCCATCGAAAGGAACATGATTACCGAGTTCTAGTGAGTAGCGTCTTGGACCACTCCCCCTTCGCTGGGGCCCCAATGTTGTTAGTGCACGTGCTGTCACATGGCTTGTGTTATTAACATGTCATGGCGTGCACGCCGCTTGGGCTCTGCTCTCTCCGCGAGATATAGCGTAGGCTACTAGCAGCTGTGACCCACACTGCTATCGATTGGTGGTCGCGCACAACGCGCCCTCATAATAATGAGTAGCTGTAAAGCTGTGGTATATTCAACGTGCTTGGCAGCCTAGGATACATTGGGCGATTGGCCTGCCAGCTGACAGGTGAATTTCTCATGGATTAGTTATGGTGCTTATGATTCTGTGCTCGGATTCGAACTGACTGGAGATGGCTCGCAAGTGCAACCAGGTACTTGTGGCGAAGGCTCACATTGCCTCGAAGAAGCTGGGCAGAGCCGCTTGCAAACGAGAGAAGTATTTAAGGAGTAGCCGAAAGGACCAGCTTTGTGATGCAAAGAAGTATCCTATGCGGAAACGTACTCCCAAAGTGATGGACCACACATTAAGTTTTCCCAAAAATGCGAAAGCTTCACAACAGAGACAGGCAAAAGTTGTTAAAAATCCTCAAGCGAAGGCTTGCCAGAGAGGAACTCTCTCACGGACAATATCTAGACGGAGAGAAAAGCCTAAGTGCCACAGATGCAAAGGACCTGTGACTGGTAGGATACCTAAGACGAAGCCTGCACCGGGGAGGCCACGTACCTACCCGTGGTGTCGAACGTGCGTGTTGAAAGCTTCGCTCAAACACAAACTCCGAACGGTAAGAGCCATGTGACAGCATGTTTGCCTGTTGTTTGTTGTGTGCTGTTGCCCTGTATTTTGGGGTTTCTTGGTTATTTGGGGGGGCGGGAGAATAAGTATTTTGTGTTATTTTTACCAGTTTTTTGTTCAATTTTTTTATACATACTTTCTTTTAATAAGGGTTTTTAGTGTTTTTGATGTTTGCCTAATATGTTGAATTTTTTTCTATTTTTCAGGATGATGGCACTTTCAACGTATTTGACACGAAGGGATCTGTGGTATGGGCCACTGTGGAAGAGGAGATGCTACTCGATGCAGTCGAGCAGTTTGGATTCGGCAATTGGTGAACTATTTTCCGCACAGTTTGCACGCCTCCACTCAGTGGCATTTTTATGAGTTTAAAAGTGAACTGTGAGCTCATTGAAGTACAGTTTCTTATCTATGAGAGTTTAAACTGCTCAATATAATACATCATTCTTGTATCATAACTAGTATAGACGGCACTGCGTCTAAGGACCTTGACCTCTGCTATCACATAATATAATCAGCATTTAGTGATATGCCACGTCCTGTGCATAACAGTGTTATATTGTAGTTTTCATCCTCATAACATTGTTTTTATCTGGCATGCCTTGTGGCTTTAGCAATTAAATGTTCACCCAGAGGCAGTCCACAATTGACCAAATGCCGTTTTTAACTTTTTATGTCGGCAAAAATAACTCTTGTGAACTTTTTTTCATGGCCTCAGGGAGGACGTTGCGAACCATGTGAAGTCAAAAACATCTACTGGTGAGTCGTCTGGCTGCAGCTGTCTTCAACTAAACTAAACTCACATGCTGTTTATTGCCCAGATTGCCAACAGCATTATTATGCATTCTACCTCCATGGGAGTATTGGTCAGGCGACATTCACCAGTGAGCCAACCAAGCGTGTCATTGACCACACGTGTCCCAACGGAGGCCCCCTATCCCCAAGTCTTTCCACCAGTTCCTCTGCCCCAGATATAACCCCCCTGGAGCAACATGAGCTGGGTTATATGCCTCTCAGGGACGACTTTGAGCGGGTATGGTCCGATTGTGATCTCCGGTTGTGGTATTGATTTTATATCAATTAGGAATATGATAACGGAGCAGAGAGTCTAGTCAGTGGTCTGTCTATCAATTATGATGATGAAGATTTAGATATAGGTAAGTTTGTATATTATTCTGATGGATTATGTATTATTTGAACATTGTTGTCCAATTTTAGCTTTCAAATTAGCGCAAGTGGATATTTATAGGCAACGATTGAAAGAGCGGCAACGGCGAAAAAAGATTGCGCGTGATTTCAGCATTATTCAGAATTCCACCTCAGTGGGCGTCAAGCGACTGCAGGCCAATAAAAAGAAACAATCCAAGGATGATCGTGAGTTTCAGGACCGAATGCGAGTGTTTGCGCAGTTTCACGCCCCTAAGGAACACGAGCAGCTGTTTGACAACATCCACAGTGAGTTAAAATTGTTCTAATGTGAGAAAAATCATGTCTGCTTATTGCTGTGGTTGCTATAAGATCTGGAGGGTAATTATTTTTCTCAATCGATGTCGTAGTCGTTTTACAGTATGATATTTATATTGATTTAAGGACAATATTGATTGAATTTTTATTTTTTCTCAACAGAGGAGAGAAAGTTAAAGCATAGAATCAAGGATTTGATGAAGTACCGTAAAAACGGCATCACCAAGTTCAACGGTGAGTGCTATTAACCCTGTGTTCAACCCAACGTGACCGTAAATCCATATTGTGACCCTCACTTCCTTTGGACAAAATGTATTTTTAAACTGGAATGTGACACCCTTTAAATAGTTCATGGCCTTAACGCTTGACTGACTTCACCAACCATCACACCCTTTCACTTTATATTCTTTATATATTTGGGTTTTTAACTTTCTAGTTAATTATATAGCTGACATTTCTGAAAACTGTTTAAATAGAAACTGAATTTTGTTTAATGGGAAATGTATTCATGAAATTTCTTCGTGGAAATCTAGGCTATAATGAATTCTGATCCAAGTGTTTTTTTGTCAGCAAGTCTGATTATTTTTTTTTCTGGCATTCAATTTTTTTTTTTTCTCAACTTTCAACCCTGACCCCCTCAAAACACACCTTTGAGCACAAATTCCATTTTATGAATCTTGTGTTTCGAGACTGAGCAAGCTGTTAATATTGAACATTTTTATGGTCATTTCCTTTTGAGCTGTATTTTATATCACATTTATCAATTGTATTTTTTCATCCAAAGTTCATTGAAACTCTGAAATGCAAACCTTGGTATTCCTTTTTGTTCCCTGAGTCATATTGAATTGAAACATGAATCTTGATACACATTGACAAACAATACCATTCTCAAATTCAATAGTTCAAATTCAGTAATTGCCAACTAAGGCATTCAGTTTCAGTATGCTATACTTATCGTCTGCCTGTTGCTATTTTCTTTTTCTTTTTATGTTTAACCAGACCTTCCATTAAATTTAGATTAATTTAATTTCAGATTGTGCAGATTTTGAAACTGAAAAACAAAACCGAGATAAGAAGAAAGACAAAAAAGTTGTAAGTAGTTACTTAAATTTCTTTTTTTTTCCCCTTACCCTAACAAACCTACCTCCGGTGCATGACCCTATAGCACCGAAAACTCTCGTCTGAATGTCCTGTTATTAAAGAAAGCCCTCTTCTTTTGTTGCAGGCTAGTTCTGGTAACGTGAGCAAACGGAGTTCACTGGGGTCAAAAAAGTGAGTGCGATACCGGCTGATAACAGCCATTTGACCTTTTAACCTTTCTTATCTTGCAAATTTAGACACTTCAAACTATTCCTATCGCACAAGCCCACGAGCTGAATAATCATAACCACGTTATTAATTTGAACTTATTCTTTTTGCCTTTCACAGAGAAAATGATGAAGATGTCAATATTATAATTGGTAAGTTTTTCATTCGATGGTTGTGTATTGAATATTATTTTTCAACATCTTTATATTTTTAGGTGATATGAAAAAGAATGGTGTGAAACATCATCCTGCTACCACTGCTGAAACCGGGGGAGAGCTGCTATCAGAACGAGAGAAAAAGGTACAAAGCGTGACCATGTATTTTATCTGCTTATTACATCTTGGTTATAATGTTTAGCTTTGCACTACCATTGGAATGAAACCAGCATGTTACATTACTGTCAAGACTTGTATTATCAAGGTAAGTGTTATCTGCTGTGGGAATATTCTATACGATTGGCATATGTTGGGCTATAATATCATTATAATCATATTTCACTCAATTTCTGACATCCTTTGATAATATATCGATCTTGAGATAGTGATTAAGGTGTCTATGGTAGAATGTCTGTGTGAGATAACTTAAGGGTAGCTTGTGGCTTCAGTAAAGTTTCTATTCTGGTACAGTCAGGCTTCTTCATGTTAGCTCCACCCCTATCATCTCTGGCTAAACTAATTAATTTTTCTGAGCTTCCTCTAGAGTAAAATGTGATTTCACACTGTAATTAATCACAATTTGTGCGTTATTTCAGGACTACCTCCAGCGGCGGCATGGTGTGCCTATCAAGATCCGATATCCCAGCCATTTGGACAAAACGCACAGGCGCCGAATACTCAACTTTCTCAGTGAGAACGGCTGGATTGGCAACGTAGCCGCATTCTGATGATAGCTGTGATACTATGCATGTGTGGGCGCCTTCTCCATCTTTGCATTATAAAAACTGAAAAAGCTGGAGCTGGTATATTTAGGGTCAGCTGTGTGTACCATTGTGGACGATGGTAATGAAAAAACGTCATGTTTTTGTGGAAGTTTTTTTTAAACTTTCCTCTTTCCATTTTTTTTTTTTTTTTAAATTGTGCTAATTTTTCGGATAAGAAAAATGATTAAAATAGTTGTTTGTTGCGGAAACTTCAAATTTTTCCAGAGTTTACATGTTCACTTTTGCGTGTATTTATTTGTTGCATGCTGTAGAATTTTTTTTATTTTTTTATTTTTTTGGTGAAAAATTTGAAGTGGATGGGCTCTCTTTATTATGTGTTATGTTTACATCCTCACTTGATGGTGGCTTAATTATTTTTGTGGAGCAGATTTGTTTGTTAGTGTTTTGTGTTTTTAATTCACCCGACCATCAGTAGTCTTATTATTGTAAAAAAAAAACTAAAAGATAGTCTGTTCCAATTTTGTTTCTGCTTCTTGTGGCGTTCCCACTTCTTTGTCGTATGTTTGCGCCTTTTTTAACTGTTGCGTGTTGGAGTATAAGAGATTTCTGGACGTGTGCTGTGTTTTCTACCACAACGTGTTCCATTAATTGATGAGAGAATAAAATAAATAATTCATTATTATTTAAAAGAATTTATTTGTCTTTTTGGTTTTGTGCGATGACCTTGGCTATATTTGTACGCAGTTTGTGACTCAAGCGATTTCCAGGAAAGGGAAATGTGGCCTTCACCTTGGAACTGAAAGGGGTTATCGGAGGAGAGGTAGGGACAAAGGATTTCCTCCATGTCCTTAATACGGGTATTCCAATGGACCTGTTCTCTTGATCTTCATAATTGGATGTCTTACTCGGCGGTAGATTGTAATTACATGTAGCTATAATCTAACATAATTCATATATCAGTTATTAGGAATATTAATCGATTTATCCTGTAACCAAAAGTTCTTTCTTGCCTGCCTCTGTGATCATAACGGCCTCTGTGATCATAACGGCCATACGCATTCCGTTTACCATGTTTACTCATACAGAGATGTCATTTTTGAACACAAACGCTAGATTAATTTGCCTTAAGGGCGAATCTTTTCTGATGATTCGTCAAAAAGTACACAACATGTTGATGCTGCAAAGTTACCAAATACTGTATATCGGGTCTCTCACCAATTCAATGTCCGAGAGCTTTGTGGCGTCACGGCACCAACACCGCATTGCCGAGATCTTTTTCCGGCTACATCAACACGGCAACGAAATCGAACAAATATCTCTAACATTAACCAATAATTTCACAGTTAAATATTTTACTTAATTTTGCTATCGCTGATTCGTTTTGTGATGTTCTCACTTATATGTTTGAGGTTAGACTGACAATATTAGCGATACAAAATTCAAGTAAAGAAACGTACGTTCATGAAATCACAGCGTGGCTCACAATAATCGAGAGAGAATAATTGATTATATAACTTCCATCTGTCTCTCCTTTTCCATGGGCATTGATTGCCCATATACTGCGCGAATCCCAAGTTTGCCATTTAAGATAGATAACAAACCGCTGTATATAAACGTCGGTCGTATCCACGTCGCGGGTGATTATTCATCAAGCATGAGGATTTGTCTGATTCTACTGTCTGCCTTTGCCGTTTTGGCAAAAGGCCAAGCTCCTTTGGAAAACAAACCAGCGTCACCGACGGAGTCCCGGCAAACTACCAGAGCTAAAGATGACGCTACAAACAAATTCCTCGGTATTCAGTATGGTGAATCCCCGGTTGGCGAACCCTGAAGGACCACAAGCAGAACTCGGAGCATCCTTCCTCCAACCCCAAAAACTTCCGCACAGAGTATCTGGGAAGCTTTCTGCGTGAATACATGCAAAATCTGATTTTTTTTTTTTTCTTTCTGAGAATTGTCTAAATCTGAACATCTATGTACATGTATCGGATGAAATCGATCCTGATCACCCGAAGCCGGTCATGGTTTTCCTACACGGCGAATTTTTTCACAATCGAATCTGCGATTGTTCATTTCCACGATGCTAAGATCCTCGCGCACAAAGGAGATACATGTATCCTCGTGGTCACCTTGAACTACCGTTTGGATCCAATGGTGGCCACCGAAGACGAAGCTGCAACCGGCAACTACGGACTCCTCGATCAGATTCTTGCCCTGCATGCGCGAGGTCCCATCTGAAGCTTAATGTGCTAACATGGAAACTTGACTGAGAGGATGAAAACTTTAATGAGAATCACCTATGGTCGATATTATAATGTGAGTTCTCTAGTTCATTGCATCTTATATTGCATAGAACTCGGGTCCACACGGTACAGCATATCAAAAAAGGAAAGTGTTCACATGGATCAATTATTGATTTATTATATTGAATTATCGCAACCAGGATCGATTTCCTGGTGTCATAAATAAGTGGCAAGGTTAGAGGATCCGGTTTGCTCAACTCAATGATTAACCTTTGTTTGTCATAGGAAAGAATACAGTTGGAACTCCACAACATTCCAACGTCCAAGTTCGCCATACACGCTAAGTCAGATCCCGAGCACCCGTGGATCACTTATAAGGTCAGGGCAAATGCCGGACGCCGCAACTTCTAACGTGTTTGTGATTCAATCATGTGAAAATTAGAAGGTTGTTTTTGGTGAAAGGTGGTTTTCAAGTGGATAGGCCTACGTCCAACCATGATCTCGTTTCGGATCCACCGAAATCGATGTCCGCTCGATCTAGACCCAGCGGAGACGAACTTCGACGAGTATGTGAGGTCACATAAAGACGATCAATTGTTTTGTTCGGAAAATTGCTATATTATCAGAAGTTGCACTTTCACAGAAATCTGAAACTCGTATTCATAGCACGTGACCAGATGCTGATTTATAGCATCCGTTGCACGTGGTGCATAGCCACCGCCGTACGTACTCTGAATTGTTTTACTGATATCTCGAAATCGAAATCTTAAGATGTGTCAATAAACCAATGAACAATCTCAATGAAAATAATTTTGCTTATTCACTTATAGACAAGATTTCACAGGTGACACGATGCGTATATTACTGAGACTCCAACCAAGATTTGAAGTGGGAGACCCTCGTGTAAACAGAAGGATAACTCTGAAGGCAAGATGAGTACGAGGAAACTCCCCATGACGTCACACCCGCCAGTGAAGATCCACACTTCAGAGGTCCACCGGAGTCACCCTGCATTAAAAATAGAAATATAGTGCCACATATGGTTGCAAACTAAAAGGTGGTACGTTGCAAGATCCAGTCCTCTTCTCACTGTCGTATATACATATATGTCCGTCGTTGATCTTCGCTCCTCCGAGGGAACTCAGTGCAGATATGCATTCCTGGTTGCTGATGATGCCAATGTCAACGCCCTGTAGATTGGTGGGCAGGAAGTTGGAGGAACCTGAATAGAAGATCATTTTGCATGCAAGAGGGTGTTTATATAGAATCTACCAGTGCGACCCCAGCCTGTGATGGTGCATGTCTCGCCAGCAAAGTCTTTTCCTGAAGCAAGACCGATTGCCTGAACATTGGTGCCGTAAACAACGCCATCACGAAGGGTCAGCACTGAGATATCATTGGGAAAGCCAGCACAGGATCCACAGTAAAAGGGATGCTGCAGACAATTGACATTTATTACAATTTAGCAAAAGTAGAAATCGACACCTACATTTACCACTCTGATGACCTGGTGCACTTGTCCGCCCCTTGATCTGGAGGTTGAGCCAGTGCGGATTCTGTAACCAGAAGCTGATCCCCTACGAAATAGAACCTTGTCATGTCGACATTTACAGGTATGCGCACGTCGTACTGAGTGCAATGGGCGGCAGAGACGATTTTGTTGGCGGAAATGATAGAGCCCCCACAGATGTGGCTGCCTCTGCCCACCTGCAGTGAGACCTGGTGGGGATAATTCGAAATGGACACATCTTTTCCACCGACGATGTATGGCGTTGACCCAAATGTTGCTATAGGGTGTGAAATGCGCAAATTCCTGGCCTCAACTGTATGTACAAGAGAATGAAAAGTTGATTTGAAAAACAAATGCATGTTTGTAGTTTTACCTTGAAAACCGATGAATGCCAGGGTGAAGAACAAAGTCAGAGCCATGATTGAATCGTCGTCAGGGATCGGCAGAGAACCAGGTGACCATACTGGCCAATTGAATGGCTATTTATACAAATGACCACAATGGATGAGAGCCCAAACATGTGGTGTGTGAGAAGAACAAAACTAATCTTATCATTTTTTTAAGGATTGGTTTGTTTCGCAAATTTCTAGTCAGAGGAGACAATGACACCGTGGCGTGTAGGCGCAACAATAACATCCCCCCCCCCAACTTTTTTAACTTTTTTTTTTTTTTTTTTTTTATGGGAGGGGGGGCATATTGTTTGGTATGACCCAAGGAAGGTGTGTTCCAAATGTGGGTGCTTTTTTCCCCCGAATTTGCTCATGTTGGAGCAGTTTTGTCAACAAGCTACCGCACTCTACGAGGCAATGTAAAAATGTGGACAAGCAGCAATGACAGAATTTGGAGAGTTGAAACACTCTACAATGCATGCTAATTAACATGGGAACGACTTTAATCGGAATGTTCACAAATAAAGTTCGATAACTCACAAGTACGAGTTCCAAGGGTTATGGTTTAGGTTTAGAGACTTAAGTTACTGACGTGACCATGCACTAATCACGACTGAACAATCTAATTCTCGAACATCATGTGTTCGTTTACTCATATACTGAGCAACAAATGAAACTCTACAGTTTTATATTTATTGTATCATGGGCTCAAAAGAATTTGAACACTTCCTAATCAGTTACATGTGTCCTTAATGTTTACTCAAGAAAAAAAAAAAAAGAAAAAAAAAAGAGAAGGAAATTGTGTTAGGTTGAGGATCAATAGAGATGAACAAAGAAAGTTGTTCATTTCGGATATCTCCAAAAATCATACATGAAAATTAATCAAACATTAGTCATCCTTTCTTCGACGGTTCGCGAATTGCTGCCACCTTTCGTTTCTTAATGCACCTTCTGAGTTCGTTGGAAAGAGGGTGCGCTATACGCATAATTCAGGCTGCGTTCTTGTACGGATAGCGCAGTGGGTTAAACTGCTAACTACAAGTACAATCCTATGCCGACCGTTGGGGTCGAGGTCCCGGGTTCGAGACCCGATAATGCCGCGGGCGTTATGATCGTGAATTATAATATTATAATCATATAATCTATATAAATCTTATAATCATTTATAATCCGTTATAATTGCAATTCTTCGGTGACTCTGTAGTGCTGCCCAACTGCGTAACAAGGCTGGGCGCTGTGTACTACTGTCTATGGTGGTATGCAGGATAAAGAACCCTTGAGATTTATCGATAAGAGTAGGGGGAAACCCAGGTCCCGGGCCTTCTGTTCTGGCGCCCGTATAATCCGATCGGATTGGGTGGAGCCGTAAAACCCCATCACTCACTCACTCCTGTACAACATGTTTTGCACTTTTTAGCTGTACCAGGGCTATACTGCGTACACCCTCCGTCTACGCTTCACCACCATAAGGACAGAGGAAAATCAACCCAGGTCTGGGAGCCCTCGGGTTGCGACCAGGAAGCAGGATCCTGCAATCCTGTTGAGTCACCTCCGAGACCGTTTCCTTTCATCTACCGGACTACAGACGATATTGTCGGATCTCTCGGGCCACATTCATTATCGATGACAATTTTAATGTACTTTTTTTTTTTCAATAAAATAATCATTCCATACAAAGTGTGATTTTGCGTTTTGGCCCTTACCCCACATTCAACATCCTTGCCGATTCCACGTGACCGCCACGAACTCCAACTTCCGAATAATTAATCATGGATGGATACCCCATACACCAACTAATCATATATCGACGATAGATTTAGTTTGCATTACCCTATATAAGCTTTTCAAGACATGTATATTTGTTTGTTGTTGCTCAGTATAGATCATATCGCATTCACATTTTTAATGTCAAGCCTGTATATAAGCACGGTTTTTATCATATTAAATCATTCAATCCATTCAGTCTACTCTCGCGTTTTTAAGTTACGACAGGTTGGAATATGTGGAAAGATCATAGCTATAGGAGTAAGAGACACGTGGCATATTCTGAACACTGCTATATACGATACAACTGCAGCAGCAAAATCATAATGAGATTGCAGTGAGGTGGAAGAAGCATTGATAGATATACGATAATCGCAGAACCCAGGAGTCATGACCATGCCATATGGATAATGTTCGGTTAAAGATGATCAGCATAGCCAACACCTGAGTCAAGAGTGTGCAATTCATGCGGTGGCATCCGAATCGAAAGGTAACCGGTCAAAATGAAGGAATCAGAAAGATGAAGTAATACAAGTATTCATTCAGATCTACGTATTGTGCGGCTTATAAGCACTATCAGCTAAGAAGTAAGTATATGTAGCCATATCCAGCCGACGCCAAACGCATATAATTGGGATAGTGAAGACAGTCACCACATGCGTGCAAACGTGGGAAAATTAGATGACATGTACACGCATGTCTCGATTTCACGTATTCATGTAAGTAATCCTACGGTTGACATTCGGCGTGGAAAATTAAGGCTCATTGCCCGAACTCTTATATGCATAAAACGCAGTTATAGCCGCGGTTTCGCTGTCGTCAATATTGCAAACTCCTGGGTCATTAATGTATTTAATGGATACATAATATGGATGTAGACTCCAGTAATAAATGACAATATTTGGTCAACGACCTTTAATGACTTCAAATTATCAACATTGTCAGTGTTGTGTCGTATAACTGTTCTTATAATATTATAGAACCAAAATAATGTACATCGATATCATAGAATTAATTAACACGTGCATACTGAATTTCAACACTCCACGACAAGGATCTCTTACATGTAATTACAGGCTAGAAGAATTCCCCCGTAGAATGACATCTTTTGATAACCACGCTCCGACCTGTGTGCACTTCAAGATTTCGGAATTCGAGGGCACAATACGTCATCTGTGCACAGGCCTTGGCCTGATAGGCTGATAGCAAAGGTGCACATGATATGTACGTATCACGATCCAGTTATCGGCACTATGTACACTAGGGGTTGTCCTGATTCTTGTTCAGTTGGTACATACAAGTGTAAGAATTAGTTATGCTCTGTATCCATAAAATGCTATGTACTTATTCAACTTCCAGTCAGGTTATCATGGAGGTACCAGGATTCCAGGAACTTTTCGACCACTGGCGTCATCACAACGCATCCGACACAAACGAGACATTATGACACTGATGTACAGTACGTTATGAATGTGTTGGTTCGATTCCGATTGAAATTTTGCTAATTCCCAGAAGTCGACGCTATGTGGTCAATATACGAATCATTGTCGCTGATCTTGCATGCATGCTTAGTTTCCAATATTTGTATATTAATTGTGATGTAAAATAATTTCGAGGCGCCTGGGTACATCTTACACAAAATTCCCCTCTTAAGTAGCCAATGGTCAGCCAACCAATGGGTCTGAAAAAAGGTCATATTAACATATGAAGGTCAAACCAACAAAACATGTAGAGATATGGTGGCTTATAATAACTATGTTCCAAGTATTTCTCCGTAGAATTATAAGCATTTTAACCTAGTTATAGCATTTAATAATAGCTCGAACGCTGAAGATCACTTCAAGGGCATTTCTGGCATTATCGCCCGCTGAATATCATTATGACCTTGAAACGAACTTGAAGGTCATATTTTTTTGCACAGGTCGAATAGGACGAATGCGAAATCTCCGTCACTTCCTCTCTATGCGGCCTTGACCTTTGTGCTATGACGTCACAGCCGACTCCTTGCGCCGTCTATCGGCAGCGGAACACCGTTGTGAGAGAGACTGCTCAGCTACCTCTGCTAGAAAAAGCTAAAATTTTGGTGGAATTACTCGGACCAGCTAACCGATACTGCTCACGAACAATTATAAAGTAAGTCAAATGCTAAATATCGTGCCATTTTCGATATGCAGTGCGTGTGTTTCACGCAATTGGCGTTTTGCTAGGCCTGAGTGGCATTCACTCGTGGTGTGCCAGCATATCGCTGCAGCACAGCACAGTGGCGCTGGTTCAAGGCCTCTGTGCCGCACGCTGATAGGCTGCGACGAGGGGGTGCGGCTCTGTGCGCCAATCGAGATGCATCAAAACATTACACAAGTTGTCACGCTTACCTACACTCATTCATTGAAGAGTAAGTATGTCCAGGCACTGCTCGCCAACTTACTCTCATGCTGTCCTTTGAATTTAGAATTTCTAAGAATCAATTCAACCATGTTCATGATGTTGTCATGGATGATGGTCAATGTTAATGCGAAGAAAAAAATATAGGGACCATCGAGGCTTAGAGGATTTGCTTCTTGATTGTAATTCTTGATTGAAATTTTGCACTTGAAATTGTATACTATTAATTGTTAATTTACGAATATGCTCATACAATTGTTAACCACTTCAGGGTCTTCAGAAATATATGCTCATTTACTAGCATTATACTGAGTCAGTCTACAGTATACATCATTAGTCACAGCTCTTGAGTGAATATTTGTTTTCTTGGGCCCTTGTTAGGCTAGACTCGGAGCCTTGAGACATGGCCATGATTTGGATATACGTCATTACTTGTAAATGTAATCAAACTATTGTTGATTGCATTTATTACACATCATTTGGATTTCTATTGAGCCAATTAATGCCAGTGGGCGAGTGGCCATTGCCTGACGTTGTAAACAGTCACAATTGATTCACCCACTGAGAGCACATGATACTTTATTGGTCTTGTAATTGGTGAATTGCTAACCTACTTATGCATATAGCATGGCCTTGTTTGCATTTAGTCTGAGGCTCAGTCTAAAGTTTAATGTAAGCAAATCTGAATTGTTGTGCAATCTCTAATGCTTTGCCTTCTTCTTACTTGTTGCAATTCAATACATGTTGTAGACTATATCACATGGAATTTTATGCATTTCTTATTCATGGGGTGCCACTTCAATAAATTACTGAATTTTAGTTGTGATAATTTAGTCCTCTCACTTGTGAGACACCCATGGTGCTACTAGTCTAGACTCCACAGTCATGACTCATGTGATCGTTCATGTGATAAAGATTTATTGATCATTTCTACAATAATTAGATCTTGAAATATACTTTATACAGCATTCATACCATTTTAGTCACAGATAATGAATTGTTACAGCAACTTTAGCGCTCACCACTCCTTCAGCCATTATGTTCAAACTCAAGTTATAGGCTTAAAGCTAGAGTAGGAAGAAGGATATGTCAAGAGCTTGATCGCATAAGAATTATAAAAATCTGTCACTGATACTAAGTTAAAGACTGCTGACTGCGGTTTAAATATCGTTATATTGGTTTATCGATGCAGATATCTTCCGTGGCTACTTGTGGCAACACTTGAATGTCGAGTTGTACTCTAGATTGACATTTCAAATTGGCTGTTTCGGAGGGTCTTTATCCTTATCTCATCGTACTTTATCCACAGGGCACAAAACCACGGAAAACTCTGACTGACCAGCTAGTTTCTCCCATCTCACCACTTGGTATGGATACAGAATGCGGCGAAGTGGCCCACAGCTATGTGAAGGTGATGGACTTGGATCTGTCTGGGATCAGTGATCTGGACGTTAAGATTGAACCCGCTGACGACAGTCTGTCAAACGGGATCAACGGCATTGGTCGCCCTCTCTGCGAGTTTAACAGTGACACGGACGTGTCTGACTTAAGCCTTGCGAAAGCATTCCGCTGTGAAAGTAGCGAACTAAGCTGTGGGGCGTCTTCTCCCGACAGTGTGGAGAACAAACACGAGTACTGTTCCTCGAGCACTCTGCCGTCCGACGTAGAGAACGCTGAGGGACCAAAGAGGATATGCCTCGTATGTGGAGACATCGCGTCTGGCTACCATTACGGTGTTGCCTCTTGCGAAGCCTGCAAAGCATTCTTCAAACGCACCATACAAGGTATAACATTATGATTTCTATGAGATTTTCACTGAAGGCGATGGACGTTTATTCAGTATCAGCTGACCCTGTTTGGGTTAAATTGGGCAGCTGGCCAATGGCCGCATTGATTTCTTCAAACAGAGTTCAAGATTGCCTGGTTTTGCTTCTGCTTGTCTTGTTTTGGGCCCAGCTGAACCACTCTGGCTTACTTACGTTGGTCGAATTCGTTATTGAGCTAACCCAATTCATGCAGGTATTATGCCACTGAAGAGGTTGCAGTTATGCAAGTAGCTTTGTGTTCTTCTGACGGTTTGCACAAACCTATCTGTATTCTGTTTCCAATTGTTTATTTAGCATGCAAACAATTCTTTGGTTGTGGTATTTTTTCCATCTTTTCGGTTTTTGTTGTTGTTTTCGCAGTGAAAGATGCGCAGCCAGCACTTTGAGCAGAAGAAGTGACATTATCTTCTTTCAGCCTTTCAGCGTACTATCCCTTTCACATTTTCTATACATTTAGTCATTTACTGAGTCATGCTCATAACAGCACTTGCTTTATATTATTCAAGACAGTGGGGTTTTTTTTTTCTCTCCCTTTTGGAGAAGAAGCGTTTTGGAAATTGGAAGAAAAAAAAAAACATTGTAATGGGAGCCCACTTTGGTTCGAATGTTTGCTTCTTATATCCTGTCTGTGCGTTGTTAACATGCATTTTTGAAAAAGGGCAGACGAAAAATGCTCAGCAAGACCGCATAAGTGTTGAACAGGGCTCTTTGTCAACACTTGATGACAGCAGTAGAAAGCTTTTATGGACAGAATTGAAACCTTTAATGTGGTACTAAGAATTGTGAAATTGTGAGATGATGACAAGAGGTGTCATTGGTCCAAATGTTGAGCGTTGTTTGCATCGCATTCTCTTGTGCGAAGGCAGCTCCAGCTTGCCAGTGGAACCATAATTCATCAGACTGGCTGGTTTTGGGTCGAGGCCAGCTATTTTATGATTTTCTCTAGACTGTTTTCTACTCTTCTTCTTCTTCTTCCCAGGTGTAATTGCCTCGTGGCATTAAGCGTGTTTGTCATTACTGCTTCTTCAGTTGTATTTCTTGTATACACCAATGTAATGCTTAACTGAGCTGAATATAGCTCTTGGGTGGTAAGGTCATGCGCTCCATCAGTTTAAAAGCCCTTATTCACTACAATCTTCAGCACATCCACCAGAATTATGTAAGTCATAACTCATTTGACCTTGATCTGTAATTTTGAATATTACTACAATTTTATTTTTCTTCTGGTAAATGTATTAGATGTGTTTGACAGCTCCCGAAATTTATTACCTAAAATAAAGTCGACATGTCCCTGACTCATTGCCTTCTTCTCGTGTCTACCTTATTAAGTAACTATGTCGAATAGAAATTTGCGACGGAGTGGGGAGGGGGGTCTATATTAGCTCTCAAGTCTCTCTCTCTCTCTAGCTATTCAGGAAATTCTTACGTCACTCGGTTTGTCGATAATCCTGGCTCCTCGCCTCGTACGGTTTCAACTTTCATCGATCCGATTATAGCATTGCATAATTATGCATCATTGAGGTTAGCTAACGTGTATGCCGGCTTCTGATTGAGAAAATAAAAATCGTGGTGGATTTTTCTCTGGGACAAGCCAGCCCTGAGGGAACCCCTGAAGGTGCAACCCTGGATCTGTTGTGTGCCACTGTGCCACTGCAATCGATTCAGCTGCCTCTGCTCTCTGCACATCCCACCTCCTCCTCCTCCTCCTCTTCCCTTCCTTCATTAAGGCCCCCTGTGTGCTATCCCCCATGATGCTTTCATCGAATTTGCCCCATTATTCCCGGTTTCCACTTAGCGATGTCATCTATAAAACCCTTTTATATTGTTGTTATATTTTTTTTTCCAGGTAACATTGAATACAATTGTCCTGCTAATGGCAATTGCGAAATTACGAAGAGGCGTCGAAAGTCTTGCCAGGCTTGTCGCTTCCAGAAATGTCTCCGTATGGGCATGCTCAAGGAAGGTATGGTCATCGTGCTCCTCGTTTGAGGTCTTTCGTTCATTGGTGATCGTCCTCTTTCAACCAGGTGTCCGTCTCGACAGAGTCCGTGGCGGTCGACAGAAATACAAACGCAACTCAGATGTGTCGAACCCGACATTTTCAGTCTCGCAGTCATTTTCACCGCAAGCTAAAATGCCGTGCTATGACGGTAATTTAGTTCTATTGTATAATTTTGTATTTGATAATCGTCTGTGTATATTCGGGATTGTGATATGTTTTTCTTCTTTTATTTTTATCGGGTTTCTGGTCATTTATGATGTGGTTACATGGGTTTATCGCTTTATCTGAGCTCATTTCGGCTTTACATTCTGTCTTGATATTACAAACCGTAATAAGAGTATCTCGTGTATCTCCATGAGTAACACTGCTTTGTGTTACTCAACTATTGAACCAGCTATGTTGTTCACTCTACAACAATGGGGGGGGGGGCTTCATTGTGCATCAATTATCATAAATAAAGCTTCGCGCATTATATTATATATTATATATAGAACAACTTGATAGGATCAACGTAGTTTTTCTTATTCTGACTGACATATCAGATATTTCTCTGACATGATGATGCTAGCTCCCGATTTAATTTGATATCTATGTAATGAATTGAGTTTTAAACTCTCAGCAGTGCATTGCCCATACACAATGCAGCTACTCGCTGTTTGAGTGTGGCTTATTGGCCTTGCAGTACAATGTGAAGATAAATTTTTCCCCTCCTCTGTACGTATGTGACAGTCTGCATGTCATACCCTCCCGAATGACTGTGTTGAGCTTCGTTTGAGCTTAGTATGCATTATACAGTATACACACACGGGCTGGAAGTACTCTATTAAGCACAGTACTGGATTACATTGGATCATGTATAACTGGCATCGCCCGCCCCCCGTGCGTATTCCTCCAACTGTTCTAGGTCAGGGTAAGTCTCACAAAGTGTCCTTTACTATAGGGTGAGTCTCACAAAGTGTCGTGTCGTATATTTTCATACCATATGATAGGCCCTAGACAATTATGAAAAGCCCTTGGGTTGTAAATTTGCGAGGAATCTTTTATACTAGTTAACTCGCAGTGAATCATAACAGCGTCGTGGTTTTTTTCTCTCTCTTTTGTTCTTTCATACCCTGTCACATGACCACATGATTCTGTAACCATAATTTGTAATTCGATCTGTGACATATTTTCACCCCCCTCTCTCCGTACAGATAATAAGATGCTCGCTGCCTTGCTGAGTATCGAGCCCGATAAAGTGTACGCCATGCCTGACCCTGGCCTTCCAGATGATGATTACAAACTCATGGCTACTCTCTCGGATCTGGCCGACCGCGAACTGGTCGCCACTATCGGCTGGGCGAAGCAGGTCCCTGGTACGTTGTCATCTAGTATTTTTTATCACTTATAAATGATGGGTTACTGCGTGCACGCTTGTAGCAACAGTTTTTATCGTGCGTTATGGATGATATGGAGTCTTTGATTGCACCTGCCAATATTGATTGTGCGGTTATGAATGATCGGCCGCCTCCACCCCTTCGAGACCAATCCGGAATCTGCGGCTGTCTCAGTGTTCGATCGATACACTTCGATTATGGGATCTGTCCTTTACTGTTGGCTATTTTTAGCATATTGATTTTCTTGATCTTCCTACTTATGAAATCTTTTTCTAATTGTAAATTATGTGTTCCGTTGCCGTTTTTAACGCACGTCAGGGTTGTTTGAGGGCAGGTTGCAGGCCTAATCGAGGCTGTACATTCTCGAGATGTTTCAATCATCTGCATTGAGCGCAGGTGAGTCTGCCGAATGCTAGAGACCTTTCGCCTCAGTTGCCTTTCTGTCTATGCTGTAGAGTTCTCTTACGGCTTCTCATAAACTCTGCGATTCATTATGGCACTCAGAACTTCGCGTATGTGTTTTCAATCTCGGTTTATCGCGCTGAGGGACGCTGATGGTGTTTTTCTTTCTTCTGTTGTTAACGAAATCCTTCGTTTTCGGCCCCTCGCGTTTCTTGCCCATTCCGTTGTCATGGTGATTTCTTAGGTCATTGGTCATCTCCGTTGATTTATAGGTCGATGCCTGGACCGACCGCGGGGCTTGGGCTGTTTTCGTCTGTTGCTGATCGTAAAACGGGAGTTGCGCCCGCACCGCTCGTTACTCGCCGCACGCTCTGTAAACGCCGCCACGAAATGTGGGCCGCTGCAGTGTATATGCCATGAAATCCTCATCGATTCTGCGTGGAATCTGAGATTTTTTTTAGTCAGCAGCCCCTAGCAAGGAGAAAAATCGTCTCAGAAATGACTGATCTCTAGCTTGGATGCATTTTTTGGGGTTTGGCTGTAGCGTCCACGTGCTGCTCGCTCAAGTCGGCATTCTTGTTCAGTATGTGGTTATCGACAGCTGTTGATGTTGTGTTTGCCGTCGTCCTCAGATCTCTGATTCCACTTGAGGATCAGCTGAATGTGTTACGTAATCACGCTGTTAGGGCATGGAACTGCGTTGCGAATAAAAGGGGTTGTTTTCGATGTCTGCGCCTCCTGTGCCGAAGAGGAGGAGGAGGCTCGCTTCCAATGCCACTAATCATGATGGATGCTTTTGTGTACACTGCCAGCTAGTGCTGACGACGAATGGCCCTGTTGATTGTATGCATGCGATATGTATTATGAATGTCTGATAGTTTGTACTCGCGCGATGATGCGAAGGAAGATCGGTTCGGTATATCTCAGTTACTAGTATATACACCACGGCTTGCAAGAGGAAGCCCTATATTTAGACTTGTGTGTTTTGCTTTTTTCTCCCTCTTAAAGCCGTGAGTAGTTAATTCACTGTTTCAGCGTACTATAAATTAGGCCTATCCTGAAAAAAGTTTTGTTTTTTTCTTCTAAAGTCCGGAGTGCGGTTACTGAATGGCCATGAGTTCTGAACTTGAGATCTAACGTCTTGTTTACTTGTTTACTTTCACAGGGTTCATTAACCTCCCTCTGCCGGATCAAATGAACCTTCTACAGAGCACCTGGCTGGACATCATGTGCTTCAACCTTGCCTATCGCTCAACCCCGTACAAGTGTCTCCTGGTCTACGCGGACGACTTCAAATGCTCCGAAGAGTACGCCAAGGAACTCGGCTCTCCGCCAGAGCTGGACGCTGTCAACCGCAAACTGGCGGAGAAGCTGTCCAACCTGAGCGTCACACGTGAAGAGTATGTGCTCCTCAAGGCCATGCTCCTTCTTAACCCCGGTGAGTGACTCGCGAGATAATCAGAGGGTCAAGTACGTCTTTATCGATTTATTCGTGATAAATTGCGGAGTCTCGATGGCTCTTTGACCACAACGCTTTGGTTATTATTATTATATTTCTTCTTATTTCGCAGACATTGGTGTTGAGAGCCCCGAGACCGTTCAGCAGCTGAGGGATCGTATGCACGACAGTCTCCTCGAGTACAGTCGCGCCCGCACCCCGAACTCGTCGTCGTCGGTGTTTTCGGCACAGCGCAGAGTCGGCAATCTGTTGCTGACAATGCCGATTCTAATGCAAGTGCGTATTCTTGCCAAAGAGTACTGGTTCAACGTGAAGAAGGGTGGCAGAGTGCCCCTTCACAAACTGCTCAGTGAAATGCTGGAGTACGCCTGTGCTTCTTAACACGCCCTCCCCCGCCCCTCCTCCTCCTCATCTCTCCCTCAGGGCGTTGACCCATGTTTTAGCAGCAGCAACAAGAACTCTTCTGTGTGGAGATGCAGATGATCTGTGGAAACCTGTCAAAGGGACTCCTTTTCACCATGATAATTGCTAGCTGTGTGTGATGTACATAGTTCAGTATGGCAGAGTAATATCTATAGAGAGAGAGTTGGGTGATTTTTCGAATTTTGAGCTATAAAATAGATTTTGCACGCTTCATTAGATATGAGGGGATGATTTTTTTTTTTTTTTTTTTTTTTTTTTTCCAATATTCAAAACAGAAAAAAATGTACATTGTGGCAGCACCATTTCGAAAGCACAAACATTTTTTAACGATAAAAAGTGTTGTTTTTTCTTTCTCTCTGGTCAATTGCAAGTGATTTGTTTTTGAATTCATTCAAATCAAATCAATGCTCTATTTTACCATCTGACTTGTTTTTTTGTTTTTTGTTTTCCTCCAATGCATGATAATTTCCCCTGCTCAGCTCAGCCTTATCTTATGCTAATTGCTAATTGTGAGATATATACAAAATATGTGATATTTCTTTCTTCAAATTTTCTGAAACCTGATCTCTATTTCTTCTTTGAGGATGTTGTGACTTTTTTTGAGAGTCGACAAATATTGGAAACAAGTGATTCAAATCGTGATCCGGATTTTATAATTTTCAAACGCCTGCAGAGATAATGTTGAATTATTCCCCAGAGAAACTGGTATGAAAAGAACCGGAATTGATGACAAGCAAATTTATTAATTGTATTATATCGAGGCCATAGCTTTTTTTCTTTTCTTCATTTTTTGTCGATTTCAATTTAGCAATAAGAATAGATGCTTCTCATGAATGTTTGACGAGTGTTTATAATAATTATGAAAGAATGTGTGGTGTTGTGGTGGTTTATTATTTTTTTTTTGGGTGCATTTCTTTTCAAAAATTTGTTTCAAGTTTTCATAAAGTTGTGTGATAAATATTTAGCAGAAAAAAAATGTGTGGGGTGAAATTATTATTTTTTTTTTTTTTTTTTTTTTTACAATCTGTCAGAATTTTTCTTGTTGGGAATTCTGTTGTTCATTTCTTTTGCTTCCATTTTTTTTTTTTTTTTTTTTTTTCTGCTTCCTTCATTCAAGTCTCGCTTCCAGATTAAGTGAATATTGTTTTGCTTTTCCAATCAGTCCCGTACGTATTGACTTGACCATCAGGGTAACCATAAAAATTAATATTTCTCACGATTCATCAGTCAACTCGACCGCCGGAGGCATCAAGTTATCTACGGGTATAACTCTTTAAGTATTTTCTCCCCGAAAAAAAAAGCTCCTTTTTTTTCAGCCATTAAATAATTCATTTTTCACCTTGTTGGTAGTAATGGGAAAAAAAATACATATCATTTTTATTTCATTTTTTTCTTGGTCGTTGAAATTGCCTCTATTCAAGAATAATTGTTAACCCTCACAATGTTATGATATGTACAGAATTAATCCTTTAGGGAGACTTAATACATTGTAATTAATAAGATAAAAAATACCGTCCTAATTCTTTCGATTTACACGTAGCTGGCTTTGCTGTGGTTTTTTTGTTGTTTTTTTTTACGTATTTAGTATAACTTTCTGGATGAAGTTTATGTGTGTCAAAAATGCACCAAATTTGATGAAAAAAAAAACAACAAATGGAAAAAGTTTTCTTAATTTTTCTTTCAAGTATATTGTAAATTATAAATGCTTGGTTGTGAGAATTTTGTTCAGAGAAAAAAAAATTACAATGAAATTAATATAATTTTCCTGTATCTTGATTCACCACATAGATGCATATTCTGTTTCTTTACTTTTTGATATGCTGTTAATTTTGGGTTTGTACAATGAGTATTTCATTCACCTGTAAAGTATAATCCATATGTAAAGTGGTCGGATGATTTCTCTTTCGTTATTGATAAAAATATTAAAAAATGACTTCAAAGTACATTGTATTTGCTGCTTCTTGTTTATTTCCATGCTTGATAGCTGTGGGCCATAGAGTGTGCAATTATTGTAGAAAGTTATTTCCTGTTCTTTGTTCAAAATTATTAGAGGTACATCTTGACAGTATCACCTTTGAGTACTAACTGATCTCATTAATTAGGTTTGGAATTCTGTTATTTGACTTTTTTTTTTTTTATTTATCCAGTAGTTAACCGGGTTGTAATTAATCTGTTTAAGTGAAGTTAATTCGAGCGTATTGAATTACATGCATATGATAGATGGAAGTTTCGAAGAAATGTTTTAATTTGTGATCCGTTAATGAGGAATGGAGATGTTTTGTTGATTTCTCTGTGGCTTGCTTCACCATCATTCAGGCCTAGGAAATCATAACGTACTTGGTGCGTTATGAACAAGAAGCTTCGATGGTCCTGTCTTGCATGCAATATGCATCACAATACCACAAGGATACACTAGGATCACTTCTTTTACCGAAATAAATTCAGTGTTTCTACACCTTGAAATTGGATGTACGTAATAAATACATTTATTTACAAATAGTAATCAACATGATTCGCACAATCAAAATGTTTATTAAACTAAAATGAAAACACACACAGCGTATAATATAATCATCAGAAAATAAGTGATACAACTCAGATAAAAATGTTAACATTCATCAAGAGTTGATAAGAAAAAAAGCAATGTATTTACACAACCGACTCACAGCTAAATAGAAGCTGATTATTAGTAGATATTCACCAGAGCTAATTAAGTCATTGTACGTAATAGCGACCAAGGGCTGTGAATACATCATTCATATAAGGATGATGAAATGTGAAACACATATTTAACATTCCAAGTATACCATCATTAATTTATATTATAATTTCTTTGCGTTTAATTTCAAATTGATCAAAGATGCGAATTCTGACAACTGGACTTCATTCGGAGCTTCAGTGTATCCACTCAAAGATACCAGCGATGAAAGATTATTAATCTTTAACAAGCAAACTAATTAAACCAATTATGACGCACTGAATTCCAAATGCTCAGTGAAAACATGATGGGAGAAGCACTGTTAAGTACGCAGACTGGCAGGCATTAGTCGGGTGAGCACGTGTCCAGCCAATGGACTGACATAAGGCATCTGTCTTTAATTTGCTCATTACTGACTGGTAAACGTGGCTGAAAGGGATCTGTTCACGAAGTTGTGCATAATAATATCATTCGACGAAATTATTTGCAAATTAAGGATGAATTCTGTGGGTCCTATTAATGAAGCTGCAAAACAGAGGATGGAATAGGGGTGATGTTGATGAGTCTCTGTGAAGACAATACAATGAAAATCTGCTGGTGTAATAACTTATAACAGGTAAGAGACACAATCAAAATAGCATTTAAAGCAAATTATGATAGGATGAGGGAGGCGTATATAGATTGGCGAGTGTTGAATTCAAACTGGGAAAAAATAATATCAAGGACTTAAACATGATGACATAATATTTAAAAGTAGTCAAAACTTGTCAACAAATTTTCAATAAAATTCAGGACCTTTGAACAGGGGGGAGCACAATTTTAACTAATATTAAACCCTAGGATATGCATAAGTTGACAAGTATAACAAATATTAACCCCAAATCAAAAGAAAAAATTTCTGTGAATTTCAAAAAAGATTCCCTTAACAATTACTTGGCATTTTTTCCTGAGCAGCAAAAATACAGCGGACAACACACAAAGGGTCAAAGGACATGGACTGAAGGGTCAACGACCCCAATTGCATTGAAGAACATAACGAGAGAGATCGGAGTAATGCATATGAAAAGAGTCTGTTTCCTCAAAAAGTTTCTCATATGAAAACCGGACAAAGGCTTGTTAATTATCGCCAGGATTGGTGATGCTGTCGTCAAAACTTTCGCTCTCTGTCACGAGCGCTCGCTCGAGAATGACGCGTCCTTCCTTATACCTCTGATTCTCCTCCGTCGCGAACTCGTAAATCCAGCCGAGTTTCGCCTCGCAATTTTTGCAAGAGACATCTCGGACCATGTGTCGTCCAGTCAGCATGACACGATCCTGTACTTCGCTGAATTGTAAGTTGGCAACTTTGTTGAAGAGGAAGGCGCGACCAGTGGCCCCTGTGAAGCGGGTGGAGATCAGCTCAGCTCGGTTCGTTAGCGGAATGTCGCAGCTGGCACAGGAGAAGAGGCGAGAACCACCGAGGTGTCGGAGGAAAACTCGACCCATGGTACACTGGGAAATAAAGGAAACGTGTGAATTATCTGAGTTACTATTGAAGCTAATTTGCTTGAGTTAACACTGGAGAACCAGTGGCAAAATCACCCAGTCAGGACTCATGCGAAAAGCAAATTAATGATTGTAATAATCAACTTGCATGATCGTAAAAGATTTTCAGCATGGCAAAATAAATTTCAATTCCACTGCTCAGTTTCAAAATTCATGCATCTCATAAAATTCTACCTGAGATGCAAACCCTGCATGCGGTCTCAGCAAGTGAAAAGCTCAAAACCAATCTAGATCAAACTAAGTTTCAGGGAACCTATCACTTGTGGGTCAGTGGGGGCGTTTCAACACAACTTACTTCATGTAGTGGATTCTGAAACCCTGTAATTACAATCAAAAAGCAATCAAAGTCAGGTACATGTCATGTTTATAAATGCAAACATGCTCAGTGGTCCAGTGGTAGTCTTACAACCCAATAATATTTAATCATCAAGAGAAGAGATTTGAACTCTCTGTTGACTGGAATTGAACATTCATTCTACAGATCATCCAAAATTGATTGTCTTTTTGATATTGATCCTGAACTATTTAGAGTACAAAGAGGTGAAATTTGAATGAGGGAGGAATATAAAAAGGCAATTTGTGATTCACATTTCAAGATGCTGAGACTTCCTTCAGGGCTTCCAGAAAGAAGGAAGATTCCACCTCATCAATACACGCAAGAGTTCGTTAGTGCAAAGTACAAGGATGCCATATTTGGGCAATCAAAAATGCCTGTACGTGTGTACAATTTTCTGCTCTCAAGCTTCCACTCGCTGAATGACACTGACACATTGAAAGATTTCATGCAACATACAAAAGAGAAGGTGCAGTCAACTGAAAACCTTGGATACTAGGCTATTAGTACCAATGCCAGCATATACTTTAGATACAAATGATTTATAGGATATACTTATGCTACACACAGTTGCAAGCTAATTTAGGAATTTATTAAAATATTTCAAATGCATAGTCACATTATAGAGAACATCTTATACATAAACATGCTGAAATTTTAAATAATTATGGGACTAAATTCATACATGTTACATAGGCTCTCATAATTATGGGCTTAAAGTTTAAGCCCATAATTTGATCTGGAGTATAGTATTGTCAAATGTTAAGTCTATTTATATGGAATTAGTTGGGATATTATTACATGAATCTTACAATACTATACTCCAGATCAAATTAATCAGATCTGCCTCAATTGGGGATCCAAAAGTTTCAGCCTAAAAGACAGAGGGGTGAAGGCAACCAGCAACATGGAAATGAATAATTCTCATGAAATTTTGTTCGATCACATTCATGACATTGCTTGAATCATTTGATCAGAACTGATTCAGTCGTCATTTTTAGCTGATGAACAAACACTTGAAACAGAAATGCCAAATGGAAATAATAGCAGGTACTTGGGGCTCACAAACTGCGTCACAAAACTATCAGATGATGAACACGCCAGTGACTGTGCATGAGGGTATAGCCCCGTTTAGGAGAACACCGAACCACGTTTCTTGATTACTCATCATCTGTTTTTGACAACAATGAAAGGAGGAAGTGTGCGCCCTCAACAGATTCAGCCATCGCCATTGAGAGCGATTTTCAGAGCAGTGCTGAGAAAAACAAAGCTTTTGGTGGCAGTTTTAGTAATTATTTAAGAGTATTTGACACAATCTGGAGCATCGAACGTAATGATAGCCCAATTCATTTCAATCTTACGTAGTTTGACACCGAGTAACGGTGAGGAATGTCAGTAATTCAGCGTATGGAACGGAGGATCAACAGCTGGAGGAGAGCTGCGCAGTGAATGTTTTGACACACTCACTGGATCAAAACATTGATGACGTCAACATTTAGGTCAGATCACGGAGCATGCGCATTGTTATGTAGGTCAAATATTTGGGTCAGTTCATATGAATTAGGTCATACTACGACGCGTGCGCAGAACCCAATAGTAAACTTCCGGGGTGGTACTTCCGGCTTGTCAAGTCACCGGTTGTGAGTCATAGATTGTCATCTGAGTAGAAAAGTCAGCAGAAAACGACGATCACTCTCAGAAGGCGGAGATGTTTTCGTGGATGGGGAAAGATGACGCTCGCAAGAAAGAGCCGGAGGTGTACGAAAACGTCGCCGACGGCTTGAAGAAGCTTTACAAACAGAAACTGATGCCCCTCGAAGATCATTACAAGTTCGCTGATTTCCACTCCCCTTCTCTGGATGATTCGGACTTCGATGCCAAACCTATGGTGCTTCTGGTCGGCCAGTACTCCACTGGAAAGACCACCTTCATTAAGTACCTACTGGAGAGTGATTTCCCTGGTATACGGATCGGCCCGGAGCCAACAACTGATCGGTTCATCGCTGTTATGAATGGTCCAACTGAAGGGGTCATTCCTGGCAACGCTCTCGTGGTTGATCCCAAGAAGCAATTCCGCCCTCTGAATAAGTTTGGCAATGCCTTCCTTAACCGCTTTCAGTGCTCTGTGCTGCCTAACCCTGTACTGAACAGCATCACAATCTGCGACACCCCGGGTATCCTGTCCGGGGAGAAACAGCGCCTTCAACGGGGTTATGACTTTGCTGGTGTGATCGAATGGTTTGCCGAGAGAGTCGACAGAATCATCCTCCTGTTTGATGCCCACAAGTTGGATATTTCTGATGAGTTTCGCAGAGTTATTCAAAGTATGAAAGGTTACGACGACAAAATCCGTATTGTACTAAACAAAGCAGACATGATTGACCACCAGCAGTTAATGAGGGTGTACGGAGCTCTCATGTGGTCATTAGGCAAAGTATTGAACACTCCTGAAGTCAGTCGGGTGTACATTGGATCATTCTGGGACCAGCCACTTCACCACGATATGAATCGAAAGCTCTTTGAGTTGGAGGAACAGGACCTGTTTAACGACATTCAAAGTCTTCCACGAAATGCCGCTCTTAGAAAACTCAACGATTTGATCAAGAGAGCAAGACTAGCCAAGGTTTGTGTCTTTTCTGATGTTTTTCTTCAGAATCTTTGAATGAGAAGAATCACAGATATCTGGAGACAAGGATCAGTGGATTGCTGTAAAACGTGTCTTTTCTTGCCATTTTACCTTTTTGGCAATCACGGGCAATTTTCGAAAATGTCATGCGCATAAGACATGCCATCGGTAGAACATTGCAGACTTTTGCTCGATTACGAAAAAGAGATCCTGTGAAAATCACGAAAATAGATTGCCATGAAAAAAGATCAGTTTTGCAGTGATGAATCCAATTATAGTGCTCAATTGCACTTACGAAAACTAAGTACCAATTGTTTTATTTAAAAATTAAATTTATTGAACTAGTTAATATAAATTGGGTTGAAATTGTCTTCCAGGTGATTTGAACCAATCACCTGATGATAAATGAATTTCTGCTGGGAGCAGCAACCAAATGAGGACAAAGTCTTTGTCCTAATTATCTTGTTTCCTGAACAACTAGAAGCTGCATAAATTTTGAACTCCAGAATTGCCAATTACTCAGAATTACTGAGCTTCATGTGTTTGCACTGCATGTGCCTATGTTGTTGGGTTTTTTTTTCATAACCAGACGTGATCAATTTATTCTAGATTGTGGATAATCATTGCAATTGCTAAGATTGACAGATGTCGCTATCATGAATATATTCTGATTGCACAATCTCAATTTCTCTGATTCCCTGTTGTGGCGTGTGCAGGAAGCAGTTAATTTTATTTAGTACAAGACTTGGAGTAAACGGCTGAGTGCTCAATTGTAAATACTTCATCCAGTTCCAAACTGATTAATTAGTCATTAATTCTTTTCCCTTGATTAATGCTTTGCCAATTGGACTGATTTTGACCCAATTTCACTTTTGGGTTTTTTCTAATTTGGCAGAATATTGTAAATCAATAAGGTAATACCACTTTATGTGAATAATGCATGTGGGCCTTATTCTATGATGCTAGTGATAGCTGATGCATGCCTGTATCAGTTGAGTGGTGCTACTTATCAAGTTATCATTTCCATGTATGGATGAAATGATAAAAAATATAATTATTGGAAATTTGGTTTAATGAGTAACTATGCTACTTTGTCAAGAATTCTTCGGTTGTCAATCACAAAACTGGAAAATTCTAGTTTCAAACAACTTGAAATTTCAATGCGGGTTAGAGGCCTATTGTTCGCTGTTGCCTTCGATCATTGTCAGTGGCAACAGTGGTTTCCTTGTTATGCCTGCTTGATCCGGAATGCATGTTGTTATGGCCATGAGAGTGTGATCGCAATAATACGTCTGGCGTCAGTCTGTTTGTAATGTCTGTTGTGTATCCTCATGAACCCTGCTCTCAATATTTGTTTTGTTTCTGATACCCACAGAAATCCCTGGCCTGGCCGTGCAATCTGTAAATTATTTGAATTGCAATATAGTTACATGTATAATATAAATTAATATTATATACATTATTATTTTGTAACTTTTGTTTAATGACTTTTGATTTCAGTGTGGATTGGGCTCTCATTATATTGAAAATGTTAATGATATTATTATTTCTGTAGCTGTAGAACTTGTTGCTGAGATATGCCATGCACTGAGCCTTGTAAAAGTACTTCAGCTCTGGTGTACTCAGTAGTAGACCCCGGAGCAGATTGTAATTAGCCAGAATGGGCTGGCTGCAGTAAAAATGACCGGCTAGCTGCTTGAGTCGCTCCACCAGTCAGAGATATTGTGACCAGCGGCTAGCAGGGGCTTGTGGTGCTTGGCAATGGTTGCTATATCATTCTAAAGGTTTATGGAATTATGATGCCGATCATGCCGTATAGTTAAGACAAGCATGCACTACTTCATATGGTACAAGTGTTGTAATTTTGAGATTGGACGATTTACAAATCCTCTGATGTCCCACTCAATTACACTCTCGCTTTACTCAATCAAGTTCAAGAGGTTTAGAGCATTATTTAAACCAATGCAACTTCAGCAAAGTTCTTCTATCAGCTTTTTTTTACTTCAAGCAAATAACATATGCAGCGGGAAAAGGAAGCAAATAGAGAAACATTTTGGAAGAGGAAAGAGAATGGCGAACCGAATGAGTTGTTGCATCAGAATCTCGAAAGAAAAATTCGCTGTTTTTGTTTGTTTTGTTTGTTTTTTTTTTTCATGTCTCGGCTTGCAATTGTGTTGGGCAACCAAATGTACAACTAAAAGCCGCTGATGACAGTGATCGGCTGATAGCGGCTGGCCAACGGCACCAATCGGCGGCGGCTGGCTAAAGGGCCAATCGGCGGCGGCTCCTGGGTCTAGTACGCAGAGTGAACTAAGTGCCTGTGCACAGTACTAAACACTAGTGATGTCAACCCTGCCGAACAACAAAACCACCAATAACCCTTATGGCTACACCTGCTTGCAATCTGCTCAACACCTACAGCATCGAATGGTTTTTGAAATATTTCAAAATGTGCATTAATAACACTATTGCACTTGTCAGTACTTTATACGCATGACGCCCTCTCCTTTTACGTGTGCATTGATTCTTGTGTTACGTAACTTTTATCACCGGTGTATGCGCGGAGCAATTGTATTTATTCAAGACTCCACGTGTAGTTGATACAATTTGATTGCCAACCACGGCTGCACTAGGCATCATGAGTAATGCTATTATGACATAGGTGTCCTTGTATTTTTTTGTCAGCTCTAATTAGGTTGATCTCGGCATTCCACAATTAGCTCAGTGACTAATGAGTTAACAACCTTAATGTTATCGATCTTCAAGCATGAATACTTCGCCATGAAGTATTCCTTATAGAAACTCTTCAGTAATCAATAACCAATCAAGGTTATTAATTACCGTTACATCAGCTGTGCTCTACACGCAAATTCGCCTCATCTGGTATTCCGATGTACATTTGTATTGATTGACAGCTCAGATTTGTGACGTCACTGTGTCAATTTTCACTGCCATTGGAGTCATCTTATCCCTGAATGACTCTTTCATACTTGTCTGGCTTGCCTTCCCTAATTAACTCCCCATAATACTGCGCAGTACCCCCCCCCCCCCCTAAAAAAAAAAAAATAATTCTGGTCACGTGATTGATAGCCATTGTGGAGTCTGTGTTGATCTATTTGCCTTCTGAGTTAGATTTATTTGAAGTTTTCACATCCAACAGATTCGCTATTGTTCAGAGTTCTGACCTTTCTTTAACCTTCTGTTTGGACTCTCTTATGACCTGTTTATATCTGGTTTCCTTGGCAACCATGTCGTTGTAGATTTGTTCTCTTGAATCCTGGATTTGTCTTCTCTTCTTGATGTCCTATTTGTTAACAGATTAAATAACGCAGCTGTTCTTAACTTCTTATGCAACCATCACTTTTAAGATTTGGAGGGTTTTTGTTTTTAATTCTGGGAATTATGGAGTAGAATGATGATGTATGCCAGTGTTCGTAGTATGCGATTCGAGATACGGAGGTGTTGTTGTAGGAGTGCTGCTCTGTGCTAATCGGTGGGAGGACAAGTGAGGAATTTGTTCCCTTGTCTTTTTCTCCTGAGTGTGTGCAGTGTCAGCTTATGAACTTCAAGTGAAGTGATGCCTGGAATGCAAGTGATTCCTCACATCCTGGAAGCGCTCTTTGTTGATAGCATGTCGGAATTATCACGTGATTTTCTGATTCACTTCTTTGTACTTGTTACTGATTCATCTGTTGATATATTGAAAAAAAAAAAGAGAAAAAAAGGATTCCTAATTATAATCAATTAAATTTTTAGGTCTTTATGCATCACCTATGAAGCACTGTACACGTGACTTGTAACTACATGTATTTTACATGTACTAAGATCCATTGTTTAACTCCCTCTCTACTTCCTCGCAGAAAGTGGTCTTCATTGTAGTGAAGCCCGTATATCGATAACTGTTCGATAAGGCGAAATCACAATTTGCATGCCTCCACACCGCTTCTGTTTGATGGTTATTTCCAATATTCCAGGTTCACGCTTACATCATGAGCCACTTGAAGAAGGAGATGCCGTCGATGTTTGGCAAGGACGCCAAGAAGAAAGAGCTCATCAACAATCTGGGCGACACTTTTGCTCTGATCCAGCGTGAGCACCAGATCTCACCGGGAGACTTCCCCAACCTGGAGCGCATGAAGGAGCAGCTACAGCACCATGACTTCACCAAGTTCCACCCCATCAAACCCCAGCTGCTCAAGACGGTCGACCAAATGCTGGCCAACGACATCGCTCGCCTCATGCAGATGATTCCCCTCGAGGAAGAGGTCCGCGACGAGAAACCGGTCGTCAAAGGCGGCGCGTTTGAGAACTTCGAAGAGAGTCCGTTTGGTATTGGGAAGGGGGAGGGGGCGGATAAGGGTCGGGGCGAGGAGCAATGGGAACCGGGGAAGGATCGGTATCGCTGGGATGAATCCTTCAACGCGCTTAACCCCATCCAAGGGAAGGTGTCCGGAGCAGCCGCCAAAACCGAGATGCTGAAATCAAAGTTACCTAATAATGTTTTGGGTAAAGTTTGGAAACTGGCTGATATCGACCGAGATGGCATGTTGGATTCGGATGAATATGCGCTCGCTATGCATCTCATTTACAACGTGAAGTTGGAGGGGCATGAGATTCCAATTGAGCTCCCCACTCATCTTATACCCCCGAATAAGAGGGACGACTTCAATGCGTAGATAGTATTTTTGTTTTTTTTCGCCACCAAAAACTAAGTAAATGAACTTACCTGTCTGGGTTTGGTTTTCTTTTCTGTGCATTCGTTAAAATTGTTATAGAAGCTTTAATTGTCGGTTATTTCATTGAATTCTTGTGAATATGTATATACGTAATTCTAAAATGTATTCTTTTGTACATTAAATTTTTTTTCCCTGCCAGCGGTCACATTATTGAAGAGAAATCCCCTCATATAGAAAGACCAATTGATATAATAAGATCTTATTTATTCGCAGTATCTTTGTTAAATGAATGGCTCTCGTGCCTTTTATTCGTAATATTCTCTACCGTTCTCATGGGGCCCTAGTCACGCTGTATTATCGCTCACTTATCAGACCATTGTAATCATTAAGGTTGTTTTAAAAGGATTCAGGATCGATTTATTTTTCTATGATTTTATGTTGATTTCTTCTTTGTTTTGGCCTCTTCAAATATTGTTACATCATACATGTACTTATGTAATTCAAAGCATTCTGTATTCATCTCTTCAAAGTGACTTTTCTTTTGCTTTTTGTATTAACAAAATGCTCCTCATTACAGAATAAATCCAATCATTATGCTGTTCTGTATTTATTTATTCATTAAATTTACTGTTATACATTTTTCTACCTCATCAACCGAATCCGCAAAGTGCAAATGAAAGCCAAACTGCATAGGTTTGATTTGACTCATAAGCTTAATTACACAGGAAGTCCTTGATCCAAATATCAGATATCAGGTGTGTACAACTCTCACATCCACTCATTTCGTGCATTTTCGACGCATGCTGTTGCAGACCGTTCGGATTCTGGTTTGGGGGAATGTTCTCCCATTCTTCGGGAGCGACATCACACCCCGTTTGGCGGGCAATGGTTCCATGTGTCGTTCCTCGATCCAGAAGGCTTCCGGATAGTTTTATTTGAAGCGCTGTTAGCTGTTAGATGGCGAAATTTTCGGCAATGTTTAAATGCTTTCATAGGGGGTGTGTCCCATGTCCATTTCACAAGGCTCTATTGTTTAATGCGCACGCGAGTACTCGAGATGAAAGTTACCGGGATTTCGGGATTGTCAAGACATGTGAACTGTTTTTTTTTGAACGCTGGAGGCATGAGGTTGCGGAGCACGTTTGAAATATTTATTTCGCAACATTTCATAGCACACAGAATAGAGCCACCTGAGATTAATAGCAATTATAACCTGTGCCTTGCGCTTGCCTCTAAGTATACTAAGTATACTATGTATACATTGTATACATAGTATTTGGAATTAGTAATCGCAAGCTTCACAAAATGCGTTATGAATGTGAATAGTTAGTAAGCGTCTGAAATTGTCACAAACGAAAAAATTCTACACTCAGCCCTCATTAATCCGATCCGACTCCCTTAATAATCCAACTCGATGCTCGGGAACAACTCGGGCGGCGGGTGATGGCTACAGGAGACCAGCAACGTGTAGCGTTCTCATCATGATGTTGCAGGAAAAGTGGAAATCCCGCAGGACACTATCCGAAATTTGATTCGCAACATGCGACGGAGGTGCACGTCTGTGTTGACGCCCGAGGAGGTCATATCGCATATTAACTCTATTGATCGCCGTTTCGGCAATAAAACTTCTCGTTTTCTGACATGTGTGCCTTCTTCCTTTGACGTCACCTTCCAAAGCATCGCTCCAGAATGATCCAGGGTCCCTTTAAAATCGCTCGGCATAAGATTCAGGACTGGTCACTTATAACAGTCTCTCAAGAATTTAAAAGATGACATATACTCATATGAAAAAGTATGTGTGTGCGTCGTCAATATCAGATCTCGAGAGCAATAATGATTCCATATAGGCCGGTTCCAACATGGCTAAAATGGAACCACACGAAATTTCTGCCTGAGATATTGTGAGCCCTTATTTCGATTGGAATTACGTGATTTTGTGCGGACATTCTTATATCAGTAAGGAGAGCTTTAAACACTGCTTTGAACTCAATAATCGTCGTATGAATGCCACAGCGTGACAGGGAGGGAACTCTCATGTACTCCCTCGTCGTCACGCTTGACTGATGTCACAGAGTAATCTCATGAACCACATGCAGTGAAGCATACGGGTTATATGTTACAGAAAGTCAGAAAGTGACGAAGATTCGCCTGCATTGCAGACGCAGCTCTCTGATAATGAAGATGAGCGTACAACCGAGGTCACCTGCATCATGGTCCCGTTCCCTATGATATTGTTCATGGTAAACTCTATGAAGAATGTGACACGTGACCAAACACTAAATACTGCTGCATCGTTTCACTCGTGCAGTGAGACAGTTGGGGCCCGGGATTTGCTCTGGGAAGTGGCACTTCCTGGTAGCATCCCTCAACTTGTCAAACAAAAGAAAACGAACACGAAAAAAGGGCATGTTAAATACTCCGAAGGACATCCTCGATGCTTTATATGCGCTGGATTTCAATGGTGCTGTGCCTATGTTTGGTGTCACCTTTGATCAACTCCAACGATTTCCCCCAAGTTAACAGGACTGGCTCCTCCACTCTGGAGAAGCGTGTGACGCGGTGAGAAGCCGAATTGGATGGAATGCAGGTGGGTCTAGCGGAGCGACAGCGCAATGTCCGCGAAATGCCTGTGTAAAATATCCCACCCGCACGACCAATGAACGATAGCGAACGGGAAACGAGTCTGAAAATGCCCGCAATGTCAGCACCCAAACAAGTACTTGAACTAAAAGGTTTAGGTGGTTTAGGGTGGGCTTACTTAAGCTCGGAATCCTTAAGCCCGACGGCTTATGTATGTGGTCCGAGGAGGTAAGCGATTGGCGTTAAGTGAAAGCAGATTATGAATATAAAAGAATACAAGCCATTCTGGTATACCAAACGCGGATCTGCAACTCATTTCATCACTAGCCGTGCCACTCCTTTCGGCTGGCGAAAGGAGTGGCACGCATTGTCTAACGAGCCGACGACGCCACAGCACCAGTCGGAGCGGCCAACTGGGTGTTACACAATGGAGTGGCACGGCTATTTCATCACATGCTATGACTTTTGTATTTGATGGAAATGCGCTATGATATATGCGCTGCGATATTTCACCTATTTATCCCGTTAACTTAATGAAAATAAGAACATCTCGAAAACACCGTGAGACGAGATGCGAACAGACATCGGCGCTCGCAATCCTTCCTCACAGATAACATGCACTGTTCTGTGTACATGTCATTCCTATCTACCTTCCTCCTTTGACACGTGACGTCCGAAGTTTGTTTAAAAGCAACGAGAGTGCGAAGACTCTCAGGACGGCGCAAAAGCGCAAAAGCGAACCACAGTTGTTTTGTTATCCTCCATTGGTCGGATTGTGTTTTGTTTTGTTTTTTTTTTTGTTTTTTTTTGTGTTATACGGGTGTTTTGCTGTTTAGGTTTAACAAATGCTGGTCAGAGACTTGGACAATCACTCAATCTCGAGATCTACACAAAGATGGAAAAGTATTCAAACCTCTCTGACTCCGAAAAACGAAGAGTCTCGGATGCTGCAACGCGCTCCTGGAGGCGTGACGTCAATAAATGAAACTTCTTCTTAAGTAAGTTTGTCGTGTTATTGTCATCGTGGGATGTCTATCAGAAGTTATCTGTTATTAATTATTTTAAAAAAGCAGCTCTCATACTATTATTATATTTATAGACAGCGAAGTTTATCAAATATTATGTGCCATAAAGATATAGTTATATTGACACAAAAGCACGATTGTGCGCATAATTGCTGACCTAGTCAAGAAGCCGGTTCCATTGTGTAATTTATCGCCCACGTAGCTTTGACGACACAGACCATAAGGGCCAGCGTCCAATCAACCAATTGGCTTCAGTCAACCAACAGCCAACTCCACCCCTGGCTTCAATTGACTCTCTTCCGGCTTCATCCAACAAAGCCCCACCCTCCATGCTAGAGTAAGTTTACCTTGGCTCATCACGCACGTACACTCAGTGCATTTGAATTCGGTTAATGTCGTGAAGCTCTATACTCAGTGGGTTAAACCGCTGACTACAATCCAATGCCGACCGTGGGGGTCGAGGTCCCGGGTTCGAGACCCCATCAGGCGACGGGTGTTATGATTGTGAATTATAATTGTAATCGTTATAATTGTAATTCTTCGGTGACTCTGCAGTGCTGCCCAACTGCGTAACAAGGCCGGGCGCTGTGTACCACTGTCTATGGTAGTATGCAGGATAAAGAAACCTCGGGATTTATCGATAAGAGTAGGGGGAAACCCCGGTCCCGGACCTTCTGTTCTGGCGCCCGTATCATCCGATTGGTTTGGGTGGAGCCGTAAAACCTCTTCACGCATCACGCGTACTGAGTATGGATAGAATCTGCCGACAGTACAAACTGGCTTCTGTAGTGCTGAAGCAGTCCTCCTTCCATGAGTATATGTTTGTGCATGCATTATTAATTGTGCATTTTTCCTCACATACAGTTTCGATCATTTGGCTCCATCCATCGTCACTCCACCTATTGCTCCATTTGCTCCTCAACCAACTACTTCCTTTTCCCCCACTACTCCTTTCATCCCGACATCATTCCAACAACTCCCACCCCAGATGAATGCGATGAGGGAGTAAGTTTAATTTACTTTGCTCACTATATGCGCAATCCATTTGAAGTCAATCGATCTCGAAACTTACATATCTTCCATTAATGCACGTGTATGTATTCTGCTTCACAGTCCGAGATACACGTGTTATCCGTTCGTGACGGAGCAACAGTCCCCTCCCCCTCCACCGCCAGGATTCGTACACCATGCTGTCACGGTTGAGTCTGAACAAAAAGGCACGTACCACCTCCTACCACCAATACAAGAGGCTTGTCTATATCATCCTAACTACTAGTGTGCAATTGATAAAATAATGGTTCGTTGAGACGAACATAAAGTTAAAACGCCTTCGCTTCTGTTTCCTGTTCTGAAGATGAAGAAATTCGTTCGACGTGGTGATTTGTGTTCATCTTGAGTCAATAATTTGCGCAAAGGCACCAATTGCATTGTTATGATAACTCATGAATTACATCCCACAGATAACATACACTACATATTTCGCAAACGGCGTGATACGTCACAGAAGACGGAAAGGCGAACCACACAACGACCCTCTTTCGTGACCTAATTAACCATCTTGAAAATCTCAGACATCCAAAAATTACCCAAATCAATCATTTTTTTTTTTTATATAAGCTCAGCCACAACACATTTCCAAATCATTTTCATTAATCATACCCTCAATATAAATCATTCAATCATGCAGTACAGCATGTACTCGCACCAACACGAGAGAGCACACGAGGGTTGTTCGAAAAGTTCTCGGCCATATAGATATATATATATACATATAGAACGCTCAGTAAAAGAGACGTGAAATTTAGAGGTTAGATAGAGCAACTATTCACAAGATCACACGTAGCTCTATATTTTCCCTGAGACAACTTGTTTCTGATTGAGCGCACTTCTACCGATATCACTGTCAAAGCCTCATTTTGGGTGCCAAAAGTTTGATTTGTGGGTCTCTCAAAACACTTTTCGCATCATTTGATCGCTAATGTTAAAGGGATGGGGAACTTAATTTTAAGTGATGTTCTATTGACTCATAGCACCAATTGATAGCATTCCGTGCCAAGAACACCATACCTGGATGCAAGCGTAAGGAAATAATGCATTTCGAATATCGGAGTTAGCATTGCGCCTATGGGAGAATGGCTTGCATTACGAAGTATAGGAGGCAAACGTCAGCTGAAGGCTTGCTGTGGTTGGTCCCGTTCCCCTCGTGAAGCTATCGATTTCAGCCAATCAGAGCAGATCATCTTGGCCATAAAAGGACATCTTTGTTGTTTATGAAACGAAAGCGCATGCGTGGTGCACTCTGGCTGACCTTTTTACTGTTTCAGGATGAGAAACATGGTAGATGTCCTAGAAAATCGCTTGTTAAAATAAGAAAAATAGCGAAAAATATTTTTTTTTCGCGCCTGACTGGTGGCAAAATGATTATTCTATCTATTTCCGAAAAGAAAATAAAAAAATATCCAGGGGTTTAGTCGCAGGACACGCTGATATGATGAGGCCCATTGTAAAAGATGAGGAACTCGGTGTTTCATCACAGCTCCTGACGTCACGCCTAATTAGCAATATATCTCCCGCGAAATCGTTAGGGATGATATTCCTTGTGTGGGCCAGGCATAGGAATCATTTTTGGTGCATCAAATAACGACTCAAAGTCCATTTTTAACCAGTTCTCCCTCCCTTTAATCGAGTACACTTATTTTGTATTTACTTTGCTATGATGAAAATTAAATGAAATTCTATCAACAAAAAAATTAGTTCAAACGGAAATTGCGCAAGGGACGTGCATCAGAAATATCCGCTCATTTTTCAATCAAAAAGCCACGCAGCCATTTAAATTAATTTTTCCTCCACATAGGTTAAATATTTGTATTGTGTTGAATATACTTGAAGCATATTTTGCCCGAGGGTCACCGAATAGCTCAATCGGTTTAACCGACTGACTACAATCCTATGTCGACCGTGGCGGTCGAGGTCCCGGGTTCGAGACCCGATCAGGCCACGGGCGTTATGATTGTGAATTATCATTGTTATAATTGTAATTCTTCTGTGACTCTGCAGTGCTGCCCAACTGCGTAACAAGACCGGGCGATATCCATAGTACTACTGTCTATGGTGGTATGCAGGATAAAGAACCATTGGGATTTATCGATAAGAGTAGGGGGGAAACCCCGGTCCCGGGCCTTCTGTTCTGGCGCCCGTATCAACCGAATGGGTTGGGTGGAGCCGTAAAACCCCATCACGCTTAATATTTTGCCTCACTGATAATTTAGTTATACATGTGTGTTTAAATTGATATTTTAGAGTGCCAAAACATTCACTGTACCCACACATTTATGCACATTTTTGGAGAATTATATCGCTCTATTTTAAGGACTTTATAATACTTAGATTTCTAACATTATACTCTAATAAATGTATCTTACTAAAGGAATAAATGATACTCTTTCGGGGAAATGAAGCATATTTTTGAGAAATTGCCGACCCATGCATCACTCAAATCACGTGACTTTTTATTTATCATGTATTATGTTCAAACTAAATTTTGAGCCTTGTTTTTTTATCCTCATCAGTTTTGTGGGTTTTTTTTTTTGGTTTTTTTTTTGTGTGTGTGTGTTTTTTTTTTTTTTTTTTTTTTTTTTTTTTGTCCTTAAATGTTTTTTATCCTAAGTTCTCATAATGACATATTTGATATCGTAATAATCATTAATTGGCCTAATAATAATAATTTAATTTTGATCTTGCGAACACAGCTAGCCAAGTCTTACAATGTTCTATTTCGTCCATTTGAATTTCTACGACAGTTTGCACAATGTGAAATAAATTCAACGTCATTTTATTATTACTAATTTGTTATTAAAAACATTTGAAAGGGAACAAGATAAAACGAAATTCAGCGGGTTAAACATAACACTTGGTAAATAGATAGGTTTTAAGCTGAGATTTAAAAAACAGACAAAGATTGGGCGGATCGAAGGGTAGTTGGTTCCATAAACGAGGGGCAATAATAGTGAAAGTTGAGGAGTACAATGCATGGGACCTAGTAAAAGGAACAGATAAAAGGAAACTGTCTTGTGATCTAATATTTCTTGTCGGCTTGTAAGGGGATAAAAGTTCGCTCAGATACTTTGGTGAAAGTCCGTACATGCATTTAAATGTAAACATAAGAAGTTTAAAAACAATGCGATATTTGATGGGTAGCCAATGCAATTCAGTAAGGACATGGGTGATATGGTCAAAACGAGAAGTATTGGTTAAAAGTCTGGCACATGCATTTTGTAGAACTTGGAGCTTTTGTAAAATACGATCATTAACACCATAAAAAAACTGAGTTACAGTAATCAATACGAGCAGTAATAAGAGCATGTATAATGGATTCTTGGGATTCATGATTTATAAAACACTTGATTTTTGATAAGCTCTTCAGTTGGGCATAGGCAACACGACATACATTGTTAACTTGTTTTTCTCCGGAGAGGGATTTGTCCATGTATACCCCTATGTTCTTGACATAGTCAGTGGGTGTGATGATATTCCCTCCAACGCGGAGTACACATCCAGGCGCGAGTTTGGCAGCTTCTTTCTTGCAGAATACGATAAACTCAGTCTTGTTGGCATTGAGCTTTAGTCTGTGTGCCGACATCCACAGTTGCACAGCATCTAGGCACTCCTCCAGTCGCTGTATTGCGGCGTTGGTTTCATCAGGGGCACAGCGCAGATAGACCTGGGTGTCGTCGGCATAGATGTGATATTCTACGTTGTATGATCGGAGAAGGGCACCTAGAGATCGAGTGTAGACGGAGAAGAGCAGGGGCCCATGGACTGAGCCCTGAGGCACTCCAGTCGTGAGTGGCTTAGGGTTAGACTGCGCTTCATTCACCACTACAGTCTGTGTTCGGTCGTGGATGTATGATGAGAGCCATTGGAGAGCAGTCCCTTGGATCCCACAGGTGGAAAGTGTGCGGATGAGTATCTCATGGCTGATGGTATCAAAGGCGGCCGACAGGTCTAACATAGCCATAAGCACGACCATGTTATCAGCAAGAGCCTGTCTGATGTCGGTGTGGATGCGCAAGAGGGCGGTTTCTGTGCTATGGTGCTTGCGATAAGCACTTTGGCAGGGCTCTAGAAGATCATTCTGGTCCAGATGCGTAATCAGTTGCTCCGCTACTACGCGTTCCAGTGTCTTGCTCAGGAAGCTGAGGTTGGAGATTGGCCGATAGTTGCTTAATTCTTCTGGGTTGAGCGAGGGCTTCTTCAGTTGAGGTGATACCAATGCAGTTTTAAATGAGCGTGGGAATCGGCCAGTGGACAAAGAAGTGTTGATCACATGGAGGATGAAGGGGCACACCTCTGGAATCACAAGTTTGAGCATATTGGTGGGCAGTGGATCAAGTGAGCATTGTTTATTTGAAGATGATCTAATTAGGCGCACGAGATGATCCAATGTCACGGGGCAAAAGTTGTCAAGTGGTGTTCCGTGGGTGACCTCTTCTGGATCACTCAATGGTACATCAGGAATACTTTCTTGAATTCTTTGGATCTTAGATACAAAAAAAAAAGAGTCACTGAACCTTTGCGCGAGCATAG
>KB306824.1:72348-109450 GCA_000328365.1 Capitella teleta | reverse complement strand
ATTGACGCATGAACTCGTCCTTGCATGACAAGGAGTAATCATTCAGATTATATTATACTTAAATTTACCTGTATTCTGACTACGATTCTTGAAATATCATGTATTCTCAATGCTTAATTTCGTTTCTGTTTAACTGAAAATAACATTTTCCAAAGCTGAATAAATCTCAGTGATATTTTATGATTATAAAGGTGTATTTCTGTGATTAAATAAAGCAACTTGGTTGAACCTTGAAAGTCTGCACGTATTAACCGAGACGATCTGGTCAACAGTTAATTAACTATAATTCTCGTGACGTTATGATTTTTAATAAGTATGCTTAGTGATTAGGCCAGCATTTAAAAAGCTGGCTTCACTGAGGGAAGATAGCACACTCAACTTCCAATCGAACCGAGATGTTATTGAACAAATTGACGAAATTGGCTGTGTTGCCTAAAATGTATTTCACCAAAAACATACTGATACTCTGAAAAATCCAAATTCCTTCGAAGACTCGACAGCACACGGTATATTCAACTCATAAAAGTTATAAAAAAAAATACAAAATTCGTAATAATCATCAATTTATGCAATTAAATGCTTTAATTACTGCTATGACCTTGACCTTGGCACAACCTCATTTAAACTCATTATTTCGTAAGGTGTTTATACTAGCAATGTACTCACGCAAATTTCAATGCAACAACCGAGATATTTGCATTTTAAAAAGTCTCAATTACTATTATGCAAGATTACGCAAGAACGGTGCATCTGAGAGCAGTAATAGTGCCATGCATTGTTGTACATATCAATGCACTGGCTCGATTTATGTTTGTTGCAAGACCCTAGCTAAATTAAATAATAGGGTAGAAGCGATTCAATTTGAAACTTAAAATTTGAAATTTAATTCACGATACACCGTATCATATAGATACACGCCATATAACACGAGTCTCTTGACAACTAAGGGTTGACACTCCCGAAGAGGTGTCATCTACGTTTAGGCTGGTGTCCTGACAACAGGTGTTCTCTTCTTTCACAGGAACGAAGACATTTGGGCCTCAGCAGCATGCATGTCTGCTGGGGTGGGTTTGGATATGCGTCAGTAGGCTTATAGTTCCCGACCCGTGGACAAAATGCTTCTAACAAATGCATGTGTCAATCGGTCGACAGGAAAAATTTCCCGCCCTCAAGCTTTCACTCATGTTTGGCAATTGACAGAGCGACGGTCTGTGTTTCCACGATGGAAAACATAATAAATACATCCCATAAATGCATCCTCTGCAGGTTTCTTACTGTCGGAGCGATAGTTACCCCTTATGCAATACTTCACTGGCATTTTTCAAAATTGTCAACATAGGTATAACGTGAAAAGAGGGTAAAGAAAACCGCATCTATCGAGCGCCGCAAGTGAACTGATGCCATATTGGCATATTTGTTGGTTAAATGTCCCACCATCTGCCACTAGCTGCCAACTGCGTTTGCTCTTTTACTATGGTCTGCGCATGCGCGGGGTTTTACTTCCGGGCTATCGGCACTTACCGAACAGATTAATAATCTTTCAACAAAAGTGAACCCTGTATTATCTTTTTGGTTTGTGATTTGAAACACCTCAAATTAAATCATTTATGTCGGATGTATGTTTTCTCTTATTTCCTCCAAATTTCGTGGCTCCATAGAAATATTAAAGAATAACTAGAATGATTATATATATATATATGGGTCACATGATCAGTCAGAATTGAAGCCAGTTTTATAAGGGGACTTCACCTTGCGAACCACATAATAGGTATGTTACCTGTGATACGAACAGCTAAATGAAAACTCGAAATGCTGGTGCTTTATGCTACATATAAGTTAACCTGTAATAGTCCTCTTGAATCCCAAGCTACTGCGAATGGACGATTCAACATTGCACCGTCATTCTAGTACATGTACTTCTATGATAGGCCCAGAGTCCACACAACATAGTGAGTGGATGACCCTTCTTTTTTACAATGGATAGATCATTCCAATGTTGCCAAGAAAAGTTTGGCTATCAAACATCATCATCGGACATTTTAAGTACATACGCAGGTAATAATGATAAAGGCTGGCTGGGATTGTCTCACTGAAGTCTAAATTTGGCATGCGCAAGACAGTTAATGCGTGTTTGTTTGTTTCGCTCTTTAATTCGTTCCCCCCGACGTGCACATTTTTACATTACTACTTGAATGGCGCACGTTCATTTGATATCCAGACATGACGGCAGCAATTCATTCTGTCTTCCATTAACATGCATGCATTTTCAGTGGAAGACAGAGGAAATTCCTTCTTCCGGTGCCTGACAACATTTGTGGGTGGGGACAGTCAGAAGAAATATTATGCATACATTTTGAGTTAACAGATGTGATGATCCTCCTGATGATGTGAATAAAATTCACAAACTATGGATTCGTTTATTAATACGAATAGATAACTTCTCTGAAAGATTGTGGTTCGGTTGAGTGGACATTGAATAACCCGTAGACCAATGTCAGATAGTCAGGGGCTCAAATCACCGGATATCGGATTGGGAACTGCATATTATATTTAAAGAGGGTCTGATTGATAATTTTGAACTAGTAACGGATGATAGAGGATGTATGCCAAAAGACAAATACACCTTTTGACTGACATAAATTTAGACATTACGCTTGCTGTGGGCTAATTCCTAGATACATCGAATTTGAGAGGTTTAAAATTTCGCTTTCTTCTCGCGTTCAATTTCATACTGTCGTGATGTAATTAACTCTCCTATTGTTAACAATGGGAGCCGTCGAGTGAGCATTTCTTTCAGCGGTTCTCATAAGAGAAATCTCGCATTTATCTCGTTTCAAGCTATTCTGCCTGAGTAAGAAATTCGTGTTGATTTGTCTTGAATAATACACAGAGCTGACCAATTTTTTAAAAATCGGTCTCTTGTCACTCATAAAAGCCCATAGAATCGATCTGAAAAGGTTTCGAAATATAGTATTTATATATTTTTATCACTGGCTCCAGAACGATACTTTTCCAATATTGCTTTTTAATTTTTATTGCATGGAAAGCTTTCTAAGATTATTGACTGAGAAACAGAATAATTTTAAAGGAATAATCAGGACACAATTGAATATAATATGAAAATTGCGGACAAATCAGTGCATCGACCCCGATATTTGCTTTAGTATTCTAAATTATTAGCATTTATTCTAAACCGTGTTGAAATATCAAAGTTTTCTGTCAAAGTTGAATGTCTGAAACATGTTAATAAGCGAAAATCACCTTCTGCGTGTCGATCACTCACGGAAATGTCTCTTGTTAATTCATATTAACTCTGTTTCTTCGACTGGTCGGTTTTTTTCTCTTCCTCTTGATAGAGTTGAAGGGAAACAAACGACTTGTATTGAATAATTCGTTTTTCTTGTGAAGTTTTAACTCTAATCTTAGTACCTAGCTCGTTCTGGATTTTGTTTATTCGCTTTGTGTTTACGTTTACTGTGAACATTTTTCGTTCAATGAACATTCTTGAGATGAACAATGCCCATCACAATGAACATGTACAGGAACGCCATGCAACATTTTTTTTTTCTCGGATAACTAGAAGTAAGAACAGATTTTTTTATTGTGCAGTGCAAGTAACGAATATAACGAAAACCTATCACACAGGGTGAGAAACATTAGATAAAAAAGCCCATGACCAAGTGGTGGCTACTCACCTATGAAAAAAAAAAGTGAAAAAAAAAGTGAAAAAAAAAGTGAAAAAAAAAAATAATAATAATAATACAAGAAATCAATCAAAGATGTGATCAGGGAAAATTTTGAAAGAAATTACTAATTAAGGGATAAGTCACAGGAAGGAGATGGTTATCGTCAGATAAACAAGTTCAAGGGATTTTGGAGCCAAATAACGGAAGAGACGAGGTCGAGTTCGGTTATCTGGCATCTGATAGTACTAATAATGCCATGCATTGTTGTACATATCAATGCATTGAATCAATTGATGTATGTTGCAAAACCCTAGCTCTATTAATTAATGAGCTGAAAGGGATCCAATTTGATACTTTGAAAAATCGCTGTGACCTTGACCTTTGACCTACAAATTTCTATTTGACTCGCAGAATCACTTGTACTATCAATGTGTGAAATTTGCTTAATTATGCTTCACTGAGTTCCGCGCAACCGCGTATAAAAATCGTCCACAGACTTACACAAAGAAAGAGAGAAGAAAGAAAAACACGTAAAGTAACAAGAAATTTTTTTATTTTTAAATTTTTCTAATAAAATAAAGTAGAGAAACGATGCCAATGAAGAAACACGTCAGACGAAGAGGGATTTTAGGGGAACAGTGTAAGTAGATGTGGTTTTCTAATGTTGTATTTGTGTTTGTTCGTGATGTGTAATTTTTGTTTGATTTTCTGTGGCAGTGAAGAGATTAATTTTGGTCTATGGAAGAAAATGCTATTTTGGCAGGATGTTTTTCGAAATATTGTTATTTGGAGGTCTATATATCGAGTAGTAATGTGTGTCCTCGTGATTGGATCTTGTCACTCTTGTGCATGGGCCTTCAAACACAAGTACTTTTGAATGTATGGTCACAGATAGCATCGATACCTGCCGAATGGTTACTGCATGTACTAGTTATAACTCAAGTTTGACTACTGTATGTCTCAATTGAAGTAATACGTGATTTACCCTGGAATTGGATCTTCATGCGAATGAACCGCGCGGAATATGATACAACTACTACGATTTCTGAAACTGTTCACATTTTCATTTATTTATATTGTATTTATTTTTAGCTCGGGAATTATGAGGGGTATAGGGTCATTTTGATTGCTACAAGGTACAAGATATCCGTGACACAATTCTGAATCTGTGAAATCTAAATTATCCAATGACATAAAATTAGAGGTCGAGGTCCCGGGTTCGAGACACGATCAGGCCACGGGCATTTATAATTGCAATTCTTTATGATTATAATTCTTCAGTGACTCTGCAGTGCTGCCCGAAAGCGTACGTAACAAGGCTGAGCGCTGTGTATTAATGTCTATGGTGGTATGCAAAAAAATTCTCACATCATAAGTCTATAGTTTATTCCGAAAAAAACATAAGGAAAACAGAAAAGATTCTTTTAAAAAAAGGCGAGAAAAGAGAGCAGAGAGAAAAATATTTATAGAGAAAAACAAATAAAAAGGATGGGAGGACACCACACAACTCAGAAAATCAGAACTCAGAAAATGAAATTCCTAGAAGAAAGTTTTCAGAAGAAATCCATCTCATAAGAACCATCCTCATGGCTTTCATGGCTCTCGTGACTTTCGTGGCTCTCGTGGCTCTCGTGGCTATCATCGGAATGACGTCTGTAGGCTGGAGGTGGACGGTTGGGGAAATAAGCGACTGCTGACTGTCCGCTGTAGTCGTAACCGGTCATCGGTCCTTTGCTGCAGTCCACTCCGGAGCGAGGTGACCTCTCAATCACAGTGCCGTCCTCCAGTTCGATGCGACAGGCGTGGCCGAACTACAAAATAAGACAATAGTGTGGTATAGCTGCTAAGTATTTAATACAATATTATGTGAATCGCATTTGCACCTTAATGAATATGGCTCACAATAATGGGTGTGCAATATACTGACCACAAGGAGATTTCCCTCGGAATCAACGGCATCACAGAAGGACAGCTCCAGGTTCACACCATGGTGGGCGGTACGGAAGGGTCCAATGCTGCATCTAGAACCACCAGGGCAATGACCGCTTGGTCGGTACTGCTCGGGAATTCTCAGGTTGCCACCGTCTACGGCTTCCAGGCGGCAGAGAAGACCCTGGTGTTGGTGACCATGGTGACCGTGACCGCCGTGACGACGAGCGAAAGTGACGCCGATGAAGGCGGCGAATAGGAGAAGAATCTTCATGGTGATCTAGCTGCAATGTGAAAAGAGGGAAAAGTTCAAATGGATGCAATGATTATGTAACGACGGATGCGAACTAAACAAATCAACATCTTCTAGTGTCAGCGGCACAAAATTATTAAGTTAGAAATATCTAGGTATTAAATAACAAGGAAGGTTATTGAAATGGTGAGGATGACGAGTTAAGGATACAAGAATGGGGTGGGAGAGACATATCACAGGGAAGAATGAATAAGGGAAGAAGGAAACGAGGACAAGAAAATACTTTTTTTTTTAAATGTGAAATCGAAAAACCAGTACTCACTTTAGTTGCTTCGGTAAGGATTTCTACTGCAGCAGAATAATTGCAATACAATGAAGATGCGTTTATATAGGAGCGAGAACTTACGCAGCGCTGATAGAGGGAGGGATAAAAAATATGAAGTGCGCACGGATCGCGAGAGGCGACGCACTTAATTAGCATGCAAAGTTATGCAAAGTTATTCAAAGCTTCACTTGTGTTGTGCTATTTTTCTATATCTGATATTTCACGTAATTTCACGTAATTTCACGTAATTTCACGTAATTTCGCGAATCTTCGGTGGGCTTCGTTATATCGAAAATAGCTGTGTGCGGGCTATTCGTTATACGTGCGTGCGCATTCTAACTAAGCCATCCACGAGATAATTAAGTTAGTTATGAAACCAGCTAATTGGCAATTGGATCTGGGGATGCTATTGCACTCCTTCACCCAGTATAGTAAATACAAGTATTGTAACTGCAATTGTGATATTATATCAGCATCCACATGTATCATATAAATTCTTCACGTAAAAAACAAGCATGCAGGGTTTTTTACGCTGTTTTGAGCTATATGCACAGGTGATATAATCATGAGTGCCACATATAATTATGGGATACCTTGATCATGGGAAATGCGAGGAAGGAAGTCACTTTCTATACCTTTGTCGTGAATGTGAATTTTGGTGAATGTGATATGATTAGTATTGTTTAAAGGGAGGGAGAACTTGTTAAAAATGGACTTTGAGTCGTTATTTGATGCACCAAAGATGATTCCTATGCCTGGCCCACACAAGGAATATCATCGCTAACGATTTTGCGGGAGATATATTGCTAATTAGGCGTGACGTCAGGAGCTGTGATGAAACACCGAGTTCCCCATCTTTTACAATGGGCCTCGTCATATCAGCGTGTCCTGCGACTAAACTCCTGGATATTTTTTTATTTTCTTTTCGGAAATAGATAAAATAATAATTTTGCCACCAGTCAGGAGCGAAAAAAAAAAATTTTTGCTATTTTTTTTTATTTTAACAAGCGATTTTCTAGGACACCTACCATGTTTCTCATCCTGAAACTGTAAAAAGGTCAGCCAGAGTGCACCACGCATGCGCTTTCGTTTCGTAAACAACAGAGATGTCCTTAATTTTATGGCGAAGATGATCTGCTTTGATTGGCTGAAATCGAAAGCTTCACGAGGGGAACGGGACCAATCACGGCAAGCCTTCAGCTGACGTTTGCCTACTATACTTCGTAATGGAAGTCATTCTCCCATAGGCCCAATGCTAACCCCGATATTCGGAATGGATTATTTACTTACGCTTGCATCCAGGCATTGTGTTTTTGACACGGACCATTATCAATTGGTGCTATGAGTCAATAGAACATCACTTAAAATTCAGTTCTCCATCCCTTTGAATTTAGCCATAAGGTCATGTTGATAAAAGCAAATGCCGATTGAAAACCCATTCGAACTAAAACAAAAACAGTGGATTTCATTCAGGACATCAACTTTGAGTAGACCCCTACGTGTATTTTCTTGCTTCAAAATACTCTGACGTTTACGGTGAATGACCTGACATTTCTCTACCAGGAAATCTTAAAACATTAGCGACCACTAATTTTGCGTAGGAAGGTGCTGCAGGTCAGGTTGAACTCTTTCATCATTCTATTTTCATACCTTGTAGGTCGTCATGAACAAACAGAAAAGAAGGGAGAGAAAGAAATAGCGGGGGGGGGGAATGAACTCGAATTTACTAATTGTAAAATACGTTGCAGTAACGCACACAGCTTTAGCGTCTCAATTTATGGATCCAAAAGTTGCAGCGTTGCTCATAAATCCCGGTGAATATCCAGGCACAACTCAAGGACTATAGGCCCACAAAGATCACGTGAGTCGGAAGGTTCGACTTTGTCTCCATGGGGCAAAGGTCATCAAGTGTGAATTGTGGGCTTTTCTTGGAAAATTCCAAGATTTAAAACTTGTTTTGTAACACGGAGCTTGAAGGTTATTGATGCTACTTGTTTACACATCCTGTTTTCGTGTTTACAGTTTTAAAATCTGAAATTAACACCCTTAATTATTACACGATACTAAATTACTAATCTCAATAAGGCGTCTGAATTCTTTGTCAGACATTCCAATTTATACAACAATAATCGTTATAATTGAAGTGCAATATTAGCTATAGGTCGATATTATATTATTCTCTAACACCTGTACATTCGACACGTGTTCAATGTCAGCTTTGGTGACGATTGTACCCGGGTTCCTGTGTAATAATTAGTGTATGGGCAAACATAACACATTGTATAAAGAATCATGCTTCATTGTGATTCATTATATACCAACATAACACATAGATATGTATATAATTATATCATTATTCAGTAGGCCTAATGAGGGTACATCAGTTATCATCATCCTACATTGTTTACGCAACAATATGACGATAATCTGTGTCTATTATAATAACTAAATAACTAACTAATATAACTAAACCACGTTTGCTTTAAGAGTTGATTTATAAATAAAAAGATTATCTCTCGATGTCTTATTAATATGCATTTATTTGTTCATGCAAATATTAATAAGAACAGCAATTATACGTGTATATGTGGTGACCTCACATGACTGGATTATATAACTATAGCCAAACAAGAGGAAGGTGTGCATGCATACGTGTATTGCATTACATAATTTACTCCAAGTGGCACCAGTAAAGTAGCCTTCATCAGCAGAGTAGCGCAAACGTTTGGGCGCCATTTTGGATCCAGAATTAGTGAGCATTTCCCGAATACTAATGAAATTAAATGAATGGCAAATTCATTGGTATGAATAATCGTTGAATAAAAGTGGCTATCATTTAGGATTCACCCGTGTTAAATACGAGAAATGGCTCCGAATTATAAATCCAAAATGGCGTCCACATACCCTGTTTGTGCTACTGTGATGATGAAAGAATCTATGGACCAGCATTGTTTACCTGTGCATTGCATCCAATTAATTGAGACAAGAACTAAGACGGGGTAGCTGGCGTTATCAGTGTAATGAATCTATACTTAACCAAAATTGAAGCTTATATGCCTTCTTCTTAGGGCCTTCTATCCCTAATTACGGGTCACAATAATTTTGATATCAAAGATAGTGAAGCTAGCATCCTTTCTTCGATCATTACCTAACAAGCCAGGATAAATAATTATTGTTGCCTTATCGGTTATAAGACAAAGGTCAAGTACTTCTCTTCGTAACGACCACTGGTGTTTACAGTCGCATGTGCACAGACTTGTATATCCTGCAAAACAAAATGGCAGCAACAGCTAGGCAAGAACACGATCTTAAAGTGAAATATAACAAATTGAAAATTGATCCAAATCTCCCTGCATTGGAACGACTCAGAGCATTTGTGTTGTCTAAAGGAACACGGAGTTTGAAACAGCTGAATTCGTAAGTGTTTACCTCACTCGGTGCACTGATAAAAGCAGATAATGTTTAAATGCCAATGTAATAATTTAATGTCGCATGATAAATAATGACTGCTGCTATGACAATCTATGATCTTCATATGTCTCGTCTCCCATCTCCGTCCATGTTCAATCGGCATGTATTTTAACAGGGATGGTATGGGGTCGATTGGCCGAATGCTCACAAGTCTGAATTTCCTGTATATACAATGTGTAAGCATAGGTCCCTAACCGTGGAAGGCGGGAGCGTACTCGTTTGACAATTATTGCGCGTTTGTGATGATTTCATGTATTAGTTTCACGTTTCTATTTATCTATGTAAACGCTAGGTTCATTTCTATACTTCGCAAAAATTGTCACAATTAAGTGTCCATATCTTTACAATAACAAGAAGTTGATGTTGCGACACACATTAAACTGATCTTAAGCATATCTTGTGAGATGGCAACTAATTGCATGCAATTCATGCAATTCATCAATTCAATTCAATTTTTTTTTTATTCATCTTGAGAATAAATTAGGATTAAGTAGATCTGCTGGCACTCCTGGTCCTGCAACATAAACTTTTATATTTATATATTTATTTCCGAGCAAGATCCAATTTTCAACCCCTTCCCCGCGTCCCAATAATTATAGACACTTCATTGAAACAGAGCTCAATAAACAGAGGAGGTTATGTTAAAATGCTAGTTTGTAGCTGTGTCTGCGCACTCGGCTTATCACGTTATGAAGCAGAGAGGAGTCCGTTATGATGGACAGTAAGTTCGTACAACACTCTACGCGGAGTGTATATGCTCTCTAGTTCTTTGGTGCTCTCATCTCAAACTCTTGTGTGTTGCCGTATATAAGTAACATCTACCCTCACAGACAGATCGAGTATAATGCATACACTTGCACTCGGTGTACTGGTGTACGTAATGTTGCTAGTTCAAAGACCTTGGTTTTTCATCATAAGCTGAAACACGTAGACAAAAATATATGATATTGAATTATATTTACAGTATCTTCAAGCGCATAGACGTAAATAAAGACCACAAGATCGATTTCCAAGAATTCCAAGGAGCTCTCAAACATGAAGGAATCTTCGTTGACCAATCCGTCGAGCGGGAATGCTTCGACGCCATGGATCAGGATCGATCGGGAGTACTCAACTTTGATGAGTTCCTGGTCGCGCTACGGGTGAGCCATGAAGAAAAACGCACATCACTTTGTTAATTTCCTGGACACGAAATCTGCCTGTATAAATTAGGGGTTACCACGTTCATGGTAGAGATCCTATCATCATTAAAGGGTCTGTAGTTCATGGGTATGGCAAGTATCCTTCTTCATCACTGTTACGAATTCTGGACCCAAAATGGCGCCCAATAAGGCAAGAGCCCAGTTTGCGCAACTCTGAGAATGAAGGATACTAGGTAAGGCGTTCCGAGTTGGCATATGGCGAGAATCGGGTGATTCCGTGACGTCACACGTTTCCACTCATCACCCATAATCCCAGTCATCATCACTGACGTTGTCCATTTTAGCCGCCGATGTCTAACTCAAGGAAAAACCTGATCCAGCAAGCTTTCAACAAACTCGACAAGAGCGGAGATGGCGTCGTCACAACAGAGGATTTGAAAGGCGTCTACTGTGGAAAGAAGCATCAGAAATACCTGCGTGGGGAGTGGACGGAAGACCAAGTGCTGGAAGAATGGCTCAACGGCTTCAACGGACCAACAAACTTCTCCGGCAAGGCGAGTCAATCATAACGCACTTATTACATTATGATTTTATGAGCGTTATGATTTATTTATTTATTTATTTTTTTTTTTTTTTTACCTCCAGGTGGAGTACGAGGATTTTGAGTTGTACTACTGCGGGGTGAGCGCATCCATCGATACAGACGCATACTTCGATCTCATGATGCGACAGGCGTGGAAGCTGTGACCTTTAACCTTAACACAGGGTGGTTCATAAACCCACAACATTTAATTATTTAATTAACAGTAATGTTTCATCTGATCCCAATTAAGTAGGCCTAATTAATTATTTATTTATTACTATTATTTATGAATATTTTACTGTCTATTGAACTACCCTGAGATAATTGAACATCGATCCTACTCCGTGTTCAACTTGACTCTACCTCATTGTCATGCCCGCACCTTATAAGATAAACCCCCATCCAGCCCCTAATAAAGCTAATAAATGATGCGATTACTTCATTTTATTTTATGTTCAGGTACATAAATGGTGCATCCTCGGTTGAAACATCGGACTGTCTTCATAATACATACAGAGCGGTTCTGTAGTCTATAAGTAAATTATAATGACCACGTGCAGATCAGTTTTCCAAGTGAGACCGAACCCCGCCGAGCAACCCAAACATTTATTCAATATTCATGTGTAAGTCAAGCCTTGCTCAACATAAGTACACCTCTGGCAGTGGTAATTAAGGGCAACCCCACAGCAGTATAGAGCTTCCTGAAACGAACTCTCCTTTCACTTTGATAATTTAAACTCTCACATTACCATGAGCATATGAATTATAATTGAATATCAATCATTTATATCGCACACGGGAATGAGTCTTAGTATTTATGGTTGATGGTCTTGTGGTTTAGATATTAACCCTGCCAATAATAATGCGATGCTTCTTTTCGGAGAGAGAGGCTAATTTAGTCTTAGGAGGTGATTATATAATGAAGGTCTCCCTGTTAACCTTTCTGGGATCCAAAGTGACGGATGAAGGTCAATTGATTGAACAGCTAAAAGACGCATGGAAACCTCAACAAATTAGCAAAAAGACCAAGTTCCAGCGGACCAAGACTCTCACCTGGAATGTTGCACAGTTTGGATGTGAGAGCTGGTCACCCAAGCTTACAGGCGAAAACATATGTATATGAAATGTTGCTGTGGCGTAAAATTTTAAATCTCGGATGGACAGATTATATAATAGTATCATAATACTTTCCAGGCAATAAGAGGAGAGGTGAAAGCCACTATAGGCTATAACAAGTGATTGCTGGCCCAGACTGCGAACGGAAAGAAGTGCTACTATTAAAAAAAGAAGACTAGGCATCCTTCTGCTTAACATCATTGATGGACAAGTCCAAGAAAAAGGGAAAAAAGACTAAAAGGGAATCCAACAAAAGGCGCAGTGATCAGAATTCAAATTTTGTGCGAGCTCACATTTGAAAGCTACGCACCCCACAGGTGCACGGTTGATTCTGGGAGACTGTCAGATGGGCTGGTTGGTATATGCATATAATATTATTAATTGTTGTTAACAGTGCAGGATATCTCGGATAATGAACGAGTCGATTATTCAAATTCAACAGTAGTCTCATCAACACTGTTTTTCGTTTCACCAGCAAAGCTCGCAGTCTGTCAATGATATGCAAATGAGATGCAAATGATATGCAAATGATAAGCCGGACACTTTCCGTCCTCCGTCTCCGCACTGTGTGTTCTGACTATACTTGCATACCGTTGCATGGGCAAGTATAATAATTATGTCTGTGATTCTCAATTTCTCGTCCTCCCTCTGCGGGTATCAAATCATTTATTATCTATAAAATCTACTTATCTAATTCCAGTATCAGATATTCTCATGATGCTATCACAGGAACGACGGTTATGATTTGACAAGTCAGGTCGAATTGAGAACCACACATGTTATACTGAGTGGGCCAAAAGTATAGTCTATCTACTCCATTATAATTATAATGTTAAAGATTTCAATGCTTTTCAATGGCATTACACTTTTTCTGAGAAAGTGTTACAAAACAGGTCGCACTGTAAAAACCTCTAAAAGATAACAGAATTGAACACTTGGTATAGTTCGTCTAATTTCCATTGCTGCTATATTCCTATCATTTATATTTCAATTTCATCGACATTGATGCCAATTTATCTCAATCAATAGGGTGTACCTAACAGTCGGCAATATTTTCACTTTGGGTGACAAACAGGGCCCGGACAGTGCACTATTATTTTCTGTCAGAGTAGGCCTACTTTAATTTGTTGTGATTGTGGTAAATGGTAATGTTTATCTCCTTTATCTCTTTGCATAAATGGGTGCTGAATAGGTCATATACTATTGTCAGTCCATTCCACGCAGTTATTATTTTGGGGATATAATTGGTCCATTTTAGCCAAATTAAAAGTTTTGTTTTTAACATGGAGTAGATAAAGTAATCAGGTAATAGACTACTTATGGCCCACTCTGTATAAAACTGGTATCTGCGTCTGAAACGCCAATTTAAATATATGCACCTGATGACCCCTGGATTAATAAACGCACTTAATGACCTTTTCCATTATTACATTAATTACACGGTAGCACCGCCCATCAATCAGCAGTATATATGTCGGAACTCGGCAGTCGACACTCACAGGAAAGCGCTGAGGTGGAGATTTTCTGGCATGCGCTTTCCTGCAACAGCCTTGTAAGTTGTTGACCTGTTATCTCGCCGAGTTCAGAGCAACTCGCTTTGTGCTGAGCTGCGGTCAGCTGATGGAGCGGTCACTCTTTGAGCAACATGTCTTCACTGCCGACTGGACTTCCTCCACTCCCCAAGAGTCTTCACGGAGTTGTGATTCCCGCTGCTCTTCCTCGTTCAAGAAGTGAATCTCCGAGAGAATCAACTCGGTCGTATTCGGCGTACAAGAGTCAAACTGGCTCCCCTCGAAATCGACCGAATCTTGTGGTTCAAAATGGACAAATTCGTTTGGCTGATGCAACTGGACGTGGTCGTGCTGAGAGTTTGGACACTGCACTGGCATTCCTTCGACATGAAATGGTAAGATTTGAATAATTTAAATCGCATTTTAAATTTCGATCGTGTGCGTTGTTGCTAAGGGATCAAAACATATATAGCAAGTGCTTTGCGCTTAATAATTATTGGTATAAATTATAAAATCTAAATAAAAGCATTTTGTTCCGGATAGTTCCTCTGTTAAATATTATAAGTTCACTCAGTTAACTGTAGTCGACCGGTTTGACAAGGTGATTCATGTTTGAAGTGTGGCGAGTTGAAGGGGTTTCCCCGCCTACATTTCGCCCTTTGACTTTTTCGCTGTCCACTTTGCGCGTTCTGGTCTGGTACCTCCGCGTGGCTACCAATCTAAAGCAATCTCAGTATCTTAGCTTTCAGCTATATTATACGACAGAAAATGAGGAGCTGCACTGCATAATAATGGAGTGCACAGCTAGACAACAGCGCCCGCAGCTGAAGCGTTCTTAGTTCTGAAGATCATAAAGATTATCATTATGGCTCTTTCAGTCTTTGCTTTTGTTATTATATGCACATACTTATCACGCGAGTTTTAGACTTGAGACTTGAGTCAGATGCTGTGCTCTCATAATTGAGTGTACAGTTTTTGACAGCACTTGATAAACTAATTGCCCTGTCCCATAAAAAGTACAATGCATATTATATATATTCATATCAACATAACGTGCCAAGTTACGCGTAGTAACAAGCTGGCTGGCTGTAAATATTATTAACACGCCAGATTGCTCACTTGCACGCGCAGTTGGTGAAGGCGGTTTTACCGTCTGGCGATTTCGTTATAGAATTGACCACGTGCAGTCAATCTGACCATCGACCACCCACGCGCTAGCGTGTTGATCCACTGCCCACAAATTCCCCACTGTATTGTGTTTGCGCCCTGTTGCCACGACAACCAAAAAAATCAGCTTATCTCAGCCGATGTTCGGAAGTCGTTACTTTGGTGATAAGTTTTGCCGTGCCACGATGGTGATACCAGTGATATCGCCCGACTAATACCGTATGTTACGCATAGAGCCATGATACAGGGATTTGTAACCATAGTAACGAGGGACTGGAACGAATTACGTCAATGCTAGGCGTATTACTTGCATCAGTGCAGTACTGGAGTATTAATAACACTTTAAACAGCATTTTTTACAGCGCTCTCCGCCGGGGGCCTTCCTCCCTGGAGCATTCGTATCTTCCCATTCACCACCCGGACTCCACCCCTTTTCCCCCGGTTATGTTCTAAACTTCACAAGTTCTAAATCAGCTGCCTGAACAATGTCTGCATCAGGCATTACAGGGTGCCGCCTTGAACCAGTGTTTTGGGTTGTTTTTTTCTGCGAGGGTAATTGGGCCATACTCCTAATTTAAACCATGCCTCCGCGGTGGATAGGGCTGCTACAGAAAATGTTTTTTTCCCTGCCGCTCGGTATAATGCAAAGTGCAGATGCCGATTTATCATGGGCGGAATTCCAGAGTTGAAGTGCAGTGTTTATCAACATGTATATACACCGATTCCGCACTCGCACCCATATCAATGATTGATTTATTTTATACGCGTATAAATGAATAACCTGAAGGTTTATTTATGCTTTTTTTTTATCCTTCTCCGTATCTCAGGCTGCCCTCCGGCAGATGGACAGCGTATTACTAGGTCAACTATGCAGCCTGAATGACGCCATACAGGAAGTGAAGTTGCAGCTCGAACCAGACACAACATCCTCGTGCTCCTCGCGATCTCTGGACCACATCACAGAGGGCGAAGAATACGAAAGCCCGTTCACGTCACACCGCATTTATGAGAACACACCGCGCAGCGGCGTAGCGCCCAAAGTGCGAACATGGAGCTTACGCGAAGAGGACGACGAGGAGTACTTGGAGCCGACTGACTGGAGGGGCAGCACTGGAGGCGTCGCCGCCGCGTCCCGGCACAGCACTCCCCGCTGGAACCCTCCTCCGTGTCTTTCGCTAGAACTCCTCTCACTCCCTCCTCCTCCACCTCTACCTCTCAGCTCACCTCCTCATTCTCCTCCCATTCCAATGTCGCCAGAGTACATCCCCATCCAACGGGCGGAGTCGCGAAGGTCATCAGCGGGGTCAACAGGGTCAAGGTCATCGGCACGTCATCGGTCTGGGTCGAAATCGAGTCAGGGTTCAGTCGGAGAGGACCGGCGGATGAAGTGGCCGGGGTACCTGCTCAATTCCAGCACTTCATATGAGTCCGCCTGTTGAGTGCCACCTGTGTGATTCAGTATATAATACAGGGTGCCGCCGTTCTTTTTATCGCATCTCAGGTATTTTTCTTTGATCTTAATATGCGTTGTAGAAATTCAGGCGATCAATAACTCTTCACTTGAATAGCAACTTGTCTTTCTATTTTTTGTTCTCTTTTTCTTGTTCTGTGCATTACACATCTCTTTGACTTGTATTCGGTGAGCCCTGAGTCTTGCTGCTACTTATTTATAGGCCTCATGAATTTGTCATTTCCAATTTTTGTATTTTAACTTCTGAAGTAGGAACTGAACTGATCATTATGCGATATACTCTCATGCAATCAGCGGGGATGGGTGGGAAGCTCTGCAAGTGCTCTCTGTAGATTTTTACCAGGTAAATCATGTTCATCATGTTCTCTAGGGGAAAAACAAAAACCAGCTGCAGTATTATAATAATATCTATTGTGATCATTATTTATAGACGTGTACTTGGTAAATTGGGAAGTTTTTCGAATTTTTGTGGTACATGAGTTTGTAGAGAAAGTGAAAGAGGTGTGATTGTGGTCTGTGCATGCTAAAAAATATATATTTTTTTTTTTTTTCAGTGATGTGTCTTTTTATGTGAATCGATTATCGGTGCTGAACAATACTTTGATAAAACCATGTCATTGTGGAAGTGATTTATAAAATGGAAGAAATTTGTTTTGTTCTTCGTTTTTGTTGAGTCATGGGCAAATTATTATTACATACATCATTGTTATGATGTAATTTCTTTTTCATGTACAAGCACATCGTAGATTTGTCTCCATTCAGTGTGTGCATGGTTTGTGAATATCGTAACTCACCTGCTGACTTTACGATTCCAGGTGCGTTATGATGCATGCCAAATCTACGCATAGCGACGTTATGATTTCCATAATGTGAAGTACCCTTGACAATCCTAGCATCAACTTTTATAGAAACTGCACATGGATCTCAAGTGCCCTTGTACTAATAAAGAGGTGCCATTTTAGATACAGGTAAACACAACATTGATTGCAAGAACTTCACAAAATTCAAGAAAAAAAAAAAAGGTTTATTGCATTTTAAACCAGGAAGAACACAAACAAAACAATTATTTCCCAAAAGATATGCACACAAAATATGTAGAAAACATTTTGATTCCATCAAAGCAACTATGTATAGTAACAACTAAAAGAGAAGAAATATAATCAAATGGTGTTTTGTTCTGAATGTTGCTGCTGCATTCGTGTCACAGATTTTTAGCTGGAGGGTGGAGCCTCATTCTGTTCTAACTACACGCATGAAATTTGCACTCAAAATATTTCTATACAGAAATGAAGAAACGAAAATTGACTCCAGTATTAACTTATTATGTTAGGAGTTCGAAAGTCGTGCATTGTGGAAAAATATTGTGCAAAGTTGCAAATGTTATTAATAAAAAGTGTCTGAGATTATTAATTGTGGAGAAATACGTGTCAATAATTTAGTGCAAGAATTGCGGAAAGCATAACACATATTATACAAAATGTCGGTTTTGCATATGAGAACAGTGTTAATTGAACTTTGGCTGAGCTCATGGAGTATATTCACAGCATCAGTAGACTCCAGCACTTGCAAATGCTTAGTAAAAGTAGATTTTTTTTTTGTAAAAAAAAAAGAAAAAAAAAGGAATGGCAAAGGATGTGGTTTGCGATAAAGAAAGATAATAACGATAAATCTAATATATTAAATTAACATTTGCATTATTTCTAACAAATCAGTCGTAATTTGCATAATGAATACAAAATGAACGCAGATTCAATGATAATATTGAAGAATGTGGCTAATAATTAATGAAATGCATTAGGTTATCCTGAATTACAACCTGAATTATATATATTTTCTTTGCGCAATGATCTCACACTAGTGTGTTGTTACCCGGTTTTGTGTCACCCAGTTTCCTCCACACGACGTTACACATCTCGCGCACGATTGCCTTCTCAACATCACTTATATCTTCACTGAAAGAATCATCTGTGGCTGAATTTTGTTCAAGTTCTTCATGGACTTGAAGCACCTAATGAAAATCAAATTATGATTTAAAATTTAACTTAATTTTATGTTGGCAAACCTTTTTCGCGTTGGTCACCGCATAAGTTGCCTGAAGCGGAGATGGAGGTCGGAGTGTTGGAAGACTTGTCATCTACGGAGAAATATTGTCATGGTTTTACACGAGGATTCACAATACGCAACTCACAGGGGTCAAAGGAGAACGTTCATTACTTGCATTATTGACTCCGAGCGACGGAGTAGAAAAAAACTTCAAAGGAGTGGGTTGGTCGCTCGAATTATCTGAAGGCTGAAATAGGAGATTTTAGGATGAGATAACTGAAAGATAAAACAACTCACCGGTGCTAAAGGGGACGTGTCGGGACTCCGCAGTGAAGATATTAATTCAGAATATAAATCTACAAATTCAGAAATAAATGAATCAGACATCAACAATCATGATCAACATACCTCTGGCAGGAGTCACCGGTGAATCCACTACTTCAAAACCCAAGCCACGTTCTTCTGAGAGAAGTTTATCTGGAGCCCCAGAGCTGTTGCTACTGCCATCGCCCTCCGCCCTGCCAGCAGACGAAGGGTCGGTTTCCCTCTCACGATCAAGGAACAAACAGAGTTCTTTCAGCTCAAAATTATCCCGCACTAAACCCTCTTGCTGCTTCTCAAGTTCTTGCAGCTTATGCTGGTATGCAGCTAATTCACTGCGCATGACACTAGATGTATATCGGCCAAAGCGTTGCCATTCACGAGCCAACTTCATCGCTTTCCGTCTATCATCATCCAGAAAACAACAGAGGTCGCGAAGTTCCTGATTGTCGTCTTGCAGTCGCTGGTTAACGTCTTTCAAACCACGGATTTCTGTTAAGTGGATCTGCATGCGTTGGTTGAGATCCTTCATCATGCTGCCTCGGTCTGAGGCCACACGTAGGTAGCCACACTCAAGGTCACGGTACCGCCTCAGAAGTTCATCTCGAGTGAGGTACCTTGCCTCCTCGTCAGTGAGCTTAGGCAAAGCAGCCATGAGAGCTTCAAGCAGCACAATCCATATCTGTAGGATGGGAAAATATAATTTAAAATTTCTTCCTGGTTAAGGCTAACACATCAAACACCTGCTGTGTTCTTCGAGTTCGACTCATCAAGTTCTTAACGTAACTGTTTCGGGCTCTTGTTACCTTGACTACAGCATGTAACACCCCAGCGGCAGAGTTTCTCCCAAATAGATTTAACCTCTAATAATTTTCTTTCGTCAGCTTCTGACTGATTACTTGCCCAACATGACTGATGCTATATGATATCAAATGACTTCAGGAGTTCTCGGAATTATCGCTCAGAATAAGTGGGTGTCAATTCTAGACAGACCAACAAGAACTGGAGAGGACTCTGAATATCCCTTTCTACTCAATAAACACATTCCTAAAATACTTTTTATCCTTTTGGTAGAGTTGATTCAACCACTCAATACGACTAGATGTGTGTAAATGACTAAATAAGTCAATTGTTACCTGACAATAAACAAAAACAGACGGATTTCAGTTCATCCAACTTACATGACATTGGAGTCAATCCGAATTCATAACGCATCATTATTGGCTTTCTCCCGCGAAAGCGTGCCGAAAATTAATGTCTAAGTAGCGCGTGGAAGTGTGATGTCGAGTATTGCCGACAGTATCCGACACCCCACAAGCGCCATCCATTCATCCAATCAGACTAACTCCTTAATTAAGTGGTATAATTATTGTTAACCGCAACAAAATTGCTCTTTGAATTTAACAAGAAATTTTTTGAGACAATGACTGATGAGGTGCGGGCGACCTGGAATGTTGAACGACACAGCTATAATAAAACAGTTGTATCAAACAAAAAGACAAAGCAATTAGCTGCTTATGCATGCATAGTGTACAAACCATATTATTAAATACAGAGGGTGCCAAAATTATCCACTACATGTTCACGATTTCAACAAATTTTAATGGAACTAACTGCGTGTTACAAAACAGAACGCACAAACCTCACAAAGATAAGAGAAATAAATTGGTTTGGTTAGCGTAACATGTTCAGCTGGTATTCCTATCATTTCTTTTCCAATTTCATCGACATTGAGGTCAATTTATCTCAATCAAAGATTGCACCCAGCATTCGGTGAAATTATCCCTTTGGCGGCAAACAGGGCCCCGCATAATGGACAGGCCAAAGCTTGATTGAACACATAAGACAACGCTCTCGTAGTATTCTTTTGTTTGAGAGTGGCGCTGTTTTGATTGTAGCACGAATGTTCTTTTCTTAAAATCACAACAAAGCAAAGGGTTTGTATTGATACGTCATGCAACATATGACCTACATTACATAATGATTGTTTAGGGGCTCATCTGATTATGCTCTCTTTGCGATCACTCATCACTCACTTTTAAATGTTCTACCCTCAATTTAAATTCAATTTTTATTTGATAGCTTTGCATAAAATTAATGGGCGCAGACTAATTAAGTTAGTCGATACATACCAGGTCGGTATGATTGGGGAATAATCGGTCAATTATAGCAAAATTTAAAGTTTTGTTTTTAACATGGGGAAGATCGATAGACAACTTTTGGCCCACTCTGCGTGTACACTGCTACTTTTTATAGCCAGATTATTCGGCCCAAAATCTCGGTTGCAGAATTGTCGAAGAGGAAGTCTCGCCTCATACAAGCCCCATCGTTATCGAGAGTATGGAACGACTCACACACTGTCAGATAGGCGAGACAATTGGGATGATCCAGGCCGAGATATCGTAAAACTTCGTTTTGATTTTGAATTTTTGATTGAAGTATACATCGGAGCAGTAATCGCCGTTTGTTGCAACGTGAGCCAGAAGCGACGTGACGTGGCGTGACAAGAGACTCAGTGACGACTCGACGGTCACTTCTTCATTTCTGGGATCGGTTCCAGGAAGCCGCATACCAGGAATGCAGCGTAGACTGTACTGGCCGAGGTCGACTTTTATGAGTCGATGACCTTGGGGTGCTGGAGGTCATGGCGGGGATGATGTGAACTGTGAAGAAACCAGCAACAGTAAAACTGCACAATTACAAAAAAAAATGATGACTAAGCATTTAGCGGAAATTTTAATACACTTGACACATCGCGCTGAAAATAATGCAGAGTCGAGTTTCTTTTACACCTATATAGTACATTTAACCTTATACCTCCATACGAAATTGACTTACTGATTGACACAGCCTTTTTAGCATATTTCCATGTACGTTGCAACGAACTCTTCCGCAGTACATGTACAATGCAAGCATGCAGAATATTACTGTTGTTATCTTATCACATTTTCGTGCAGTTTACTCTGCCGCATTACCATACATTATTATAACACATGGGGTGCACGACTGCATGTACATGACCTGTACTCATGGCAGCAGCACAATTTCACTCTACTTAATACATATCTATTGATTAACCAATCGTGTGTTTTCATTGCTTTGATCAGGTTTGTACTTTGCAGATACAATTAATGCTATATATAACCTGCAAAGAGGACATTTCATGATGTCAGAGTTTAAAAAAAAATGTATCATTTAAGATTGTGAATGTTTCATCAGCAATTTGCATAACGTTTCTGGGACATTTTCATAATCAATTCACGCTGAGTCACAAGTTGAATTACATTATGAAGGGTGTCAAGATGACGCACCATTAATCATCGCCCATTTATAGACTCGTAACACATGTTCATATACTAAATACCTTCTTAGTTGGTGCTAGAAAGTACTTGAGAAGTACGCCCATCTAGTAGGTATGTATATCTGGTAAATTACTACACGTAATACGGTAATACCTGTACGTTGCACAATGCATATGACATGCAATCTCGAACTGCAGCATTCAATGTTAGCAACACAATTGTCTATACATTGTATGCATGCACACTGCATGTATATCATAGAATATGTAGATCATTTCTGTGTGGTTTTCATTACAATAGCAAGACTGGTTGTGCCTTGGTCGAAGTGAACGAACTCGAGGTGAACGATCATGCAATGCCATGCAGTAACCACCGCAATTCACCCCACAACCCCATCTATAATTGTCACGTCTTCATTAGCACATAACAATGATATGTCATCCGTCATATATCGCACAATTGTGTCCGCACTGTTCATTGGTTGCCATTGTATGCATGTATCACGTACTAAACTGCAAATATAAATTTCAGAGTATAATTATACACATCGTGTACATGTATTCACAAGTAGCCACGAAAGGTCTCATGCATTAGGTTAACTTTAGCTACATGTAAATATCCGAAGCAACCGTGCATGCTACGTCAATTTGAAATGTCTGTCCCGGGGAAACCACTTTATTTTAAGTTTAAAAAGGCATACTAAAAAGTATGGCATATACATGCGCTATACGGCCAAGTATATGTACATATGGGATGTATATGCGCTATATCTGTACCTGTTTGTTTTTGCTGAAATCATAATGACACCAAGGTAATGTAATCGAATATACTGATACATCAATATTGGAATATTTTAAATCGTGCTATATTATTAGAATCATGAGGGTGATTAAAACAGGAATAATATCTCTACGGGGGGCTTTGTGTAGATGACTACATGGCGCTGCTCTAAACGTAAACTTTACAGTTCTTTCGTCATAAACAACGCAAGTGAATGCGCACCCCCACTTTGAAGAGTTAATATTTATTGGCGGTAACGAAAATGATTACTCGCTAAAACACCTTTTTCAACGAACTCATTAGTTCAAACATTCCATCCAGGGTACGGTAAATGTAATTCCTAGAATTAACTTCATAATGCGCTACACGGCCGTTGCTAAGCAACAAAGCCACGTGCTAACTGAGCGGGAAGATCCCGGAGAAGTAGCTACGGGATGTGTGACGCATCGGCATTTGCTCATGATTCAACCCCCATTCAAATGATAATCGAGCCTTCAAGGGCATCCGTGACATTTAAGTGAAGCGGGCGCTGCCCAGCACAGTCCCTGCAGCCCCATTGTGTGACGTCACGAATTGCGTCCAGTCGAGAGTCCCAAAATAAAATGGCGGACAATCGTGGCTAAATCCTATATCCATGTGCACAAAATGCATCAAAGCTCCGCCGAATGTGCCCATTCATGATTAAAAGTCCCGAAAATAACATTAAGATATATTTATTCAATAGAAATAAATATTTATTTGGACCACCCATTAGTTTTCGGCCTTAAATTCATAACGGAATGCAGAAAATCATAACGCCGCGTTCGCTTCGCTTCACTCGACGACCATTCGATTCGGATGATTTCGAGGAGATTCGGACAGCTAGAAATTAAACCGTTTTAAAATATTAACTATTCATTATTCAACCAGTCGTCAATTGATAATTTCATGTTTGAATATACGACTTTCATCACTTTGAATCTGCACGGATAGTGGATAATTTTGTGCCGCACCGCTGACTATCCATGACTGCGAGTGACCTGTCAGCAACTCTGAACTCGGCAGTCGGCTTCACGGCTTGTGTCTGACTCGCTCAGTCGATAGGGTCGCCTACTTGGCGACTTGTCTTGTTACTCAATTAGTGAAACTGAAAAGTACTCAGTCGGTAAATGACTGTCACTGTGCCATACTTTCTGTATTGTGAGCCTAAAATGCACCGGCACTGCATGTGACAGTTCGATTGAGTTACCGAGTGTGACAGAATCTGATCGCGGCATGTACTCAGATACTAGATAGTCATCATCGAATGTGCCAAGCAGTCAGTGATCACTGGTTCAAGAGGCTGAAGAGCTGAATGAACAGGTGTCATTATTTATGATGTCTTGTGTGATGTAACACTTGGATTCAGAAGAGAAGAATATAAGGTTCCAGAGTCACAATCATCAATGCAACTTGTAATGACTTGTGAGCAACACAAATTAAGCAGGTAACATTTTCATACTGATTGTTATTCAATATTAAATCGAGATTCATTGCAGGAGAGAAGAACACAACTCATCAAGTTCCATGGGATCGAGTTGCATGCTCATTCGCATGAGATAATTGAGATGTTCATAATCAGTTCGTATACTCAAGAAATCACCCTTGCATCTTTAATCAACAGGAGGCTGCATGCATAATGGCTCGGCATCAATGGACGGGTGCGTGATCAATGGGCAGAAGAATTAACAGCTGCAAATACCAGTGACGCAACTATGTGTTGGATTGTATTTTTGTCTCAGGTTGATTAGTAAAAACATATGCGTGTATCTGTATGTTTTTGATCTCTAGTGTCATGACATTTACACGACCAGAAAGAGCTGGTCTGATTGACGTAAAATGTTTCACAGAAGTGGATTAATTAATTAATGTGCAGCAACAAAATTTCGCTCCACTCTTCAACGAACACAAATCTTTTCGGCTTCAAAGTTTGCCATTTCACAGTAATTATAAGCAGCAGTTCTGATCATTATTCTAATTACATATTACGTGTACTCATATTCTATGACAAAGTTTAGAGATTTTAAGACTTTTCAAGAGAAGAGTAAATATTACAAACAAGATTTTACGTAAAGTTTCATCTTTATGACGATTATTTGTTTGAATTGCTTCTTACACATTTTGTTGTTGCATTCAATAAAATTATATGCATTCACAGAATTATTTGCATCTTCTTTTACAATTAAATATGTAACACAGAAATAGTATTGTTTAGTATTACAGTACCAGTGAAGTACATGACTTATGCGATGTAAACAAATTAATTTATTGGCATTAAATTTATTATTGTTTATTGACATTGGAATTACCACATATTCTAATTTTGAGAAATTATAATTAATGTCCTATTCAAGTTAAGGCTTTCAATAATTGATGTAGGAAATTAATAATTATTCCCTCAGAGATTATTGAAAAGCATAACGTTCCGATTTAGTGATATCATAACGCACTCTGTTTTCACAATGCCTGTTTATATGAATGCAGGTCGTTAATTGGATTACTCGTTTGTAGCCTTTAACATTCACGGAGACATCCAATATTTTAACACACTGTAGAGAATATATTACGTTTTCATGATACCCGAAGAAATAATACTGCCATAGCACAATTTTTTTCGCAAATTTCCTGTTTCTTCATTTAAGTCCTCATTATGTTATGATATTTTCGTGTTTTCCTATTCAGATGAGAGTCAATATACTTTTTCTGATAAACTTGGTTACATTAATGGAAAGCACAGATTCTCCCAGTTTTGGAAATATTAAAATGATGATTGTGGGTGGAACCGTTTTTGAGAAACGAGGGAAAACGCAACGATGGTGTATTTTTTCTTGAATGATAATTTTTTTCGTTTCATCAAATTCATTTCATCGATCGTCGTACTCCCAAAAGAAAATGGCGGCAATTAACCAGCTGAAATCGCCGTTGCACATTCTGTATGTTCTGTGCTGCCCAGCGCTCAATTTCCTTCTTACAGCAGCTGCGCGAGCCTCGTCGATTCTCGAAGCATTCGTTTCTGTGCGATACACACCTCTGCTGACGTCACAGTTTCAAAATGGCGGTCTTCGGCGAAGCAGATAAACAACGCTTTCCACTGCGGAGTGTGCAAGAAGTTGTGGATTTATTCAACCATCATTTGGCCAACAGTGATGAACCTAACTTGGCTCTATTGTCAGTCATTCTGGGATGTATAGAACATGATTTGACGGTTAACCGCGGGCTGGCAACCGCAGAAGACGGCGAGAGCGCCGAGCCCCCTTCCTTTCCAGTTTTGCAGCTGAGTACAGTTGACGCGCTTTATCAGCGATTTGTGGCGCATATCAAAGGAAATGTCGACTTGTCTGGCTTCGAATCGGATACATACGCCACCCGGGAGATCATCAAAAAGGTTTCCGACGTCATCTGGAACTCGCTGTCCCGCAGTTACCACAAGGACAGAGCGCATCTTCAGTCTCTCTACAGCTTTTTGACAGGTTAGACAAGCCACATGTTTACGTAATTTCCGCGTTCATCTTTCGGTTAGGGGGATATTCGAGTCAACCAAGTGGACAATTACTAATACCATAACACATTTATACAATTTTCATCGATTGACATTGAGTAGTTCACGTGTAGTACGCCATCGACAACAACTCGCCATGCGATTCATTTTTAGCGAGTGGCATCCATGTTTTGGCGCACTGCCAAGAAGCGTGACGTCTCACCGGTCGCCGCCTCCATCCCGCTTCCCACCTAACTGCGCAGTGCCGCGGTTTGCGTTGCTGTTGTGATGTTATGTAACCATTTCTAGCTATGGTTATATAAATATTCCCATCAATCCACTCTGAGTGGCAAAAAAACCCCGTTGACGCATCTTAGAGTACGCATTCTTTATTTCTTACATTTTATGGGGGATTCCCCGAAATTCCCGAATGTTGTCATGGAAACGTACGCCCACGTTTTCATGGAATCGGGGGAAAGATAACGCCTCCCTTGCGAATCGGTCGTTAATCATTGACCACTCGCGCGCTAACGTATTTTCTTGGAAATTCTGTATTTCATGACTCAGTTTTTTTTTTCTCCAGCGAAATGTGAATCACCATTCGGATATGTCGTGTTGTTTACAAACACAGCGGTTCGTTGAGTGCGACCGAAGACCGGCCTTGAACTTTACTGACACAATTCAACCTTGACTTATAAACAAATATTACGCAATTGGGTCATATTAATTCGGTCCACTTGAGTAATTAATCCCGGCCCGCGGAAATTGAATTAGCCCGTCTCCCACATTTACACAAGTTCAGACAAGCCGCTCTACTCAATAATTTACGACGAAATCTGTCGCCGATTTCAAAGTTCTCACGGCATGATAAAAGAATCTAATTATGCATTGATTATACTTAAAAGGGCTTTTGTTCTTTTTGTTCAATGTACAGAATCGATTTTTTTAAAGCAAGCAATTAAGACTGGAGGGAAAGCTACACCTTGACAGGTTTAACACCGACATGCGGCGTCGCAATCGTAACATTCTCGATCGATACACTTCCTTTTCGATTTGTTTAATCGACGCGATGTTGACCAGGGCAGGAGTACATGACTCAGCGCTTTTTTCCCCCCTCATCTAAGGAACAAAGGAAGAACCGTCGCGCTCGGCAGTCGGGCCTTTTTCACGGCCCCTCGATTTACAGGCACGAGCGCGGGAAAAGGTGCGCTTCGGACGTCCCGCTGCCCCCTCCCCCGCGACGCGTGCTTTTTTTTGTGTGAGGGCTGCTCCTCTTGCTTCTGTGAGGACCACAGCTGCTGTCACACGCACGAGTGCATGGCACACACACTTGATGGTAGATCTAATGACGTAACGCGCGTGTCAACCGATTTTAATTAATTATTTCATCCGTACTTGCTTGTTGTTCTTTTATAATTCAGAGGTTAATTAATGGTGGATTTTACTCGCTAAACAAAATGCTGGCAATGATGTGCGTTACATGTGCTATACATGTGCCATAATACTTCTTTTCACTTTGTATTGTGGTAATTGATGCATTGTTAAAATGGATTTCTGATTGATTTATTAGCTGAAGGGCACGTTGATGGATGAACTCAACTTACATCCATCTTAGCGATTTTAATTTTGTTTTTATGATATTCACGATAACGATTTTGTTTTCCAACACAAGTCTGTCTGTCATATACAAATGATGAAAATATTTAAATATCTAATTTTATTAACTTGCTAAAAAAAAAAAGAAAAAAAAAAGAAAAAAAAAAAAACAACAATTTATAATGCATGTATATAATCATTCTAATTTTGTTTCCCAATCCGGTGCAGAAATTTTCAAGATTTCTCCATTCTATATTTTTCACAGGTAGCAAGTTGGACTGCTTTGGTTTAGCGTTCGCTGTTGTTGCTGGATGCCAGGTGTTGGGTCTAAGCGATGTCCACCTTGCCCTTGCAGAAGACCACGCATGGGTCGTGTTTGGGCCTGATGGCACAGACACAGTGGAAGTCACATGGCACGGTACGTCCAGAGTACCACCCTCTTTTAAATATATTAAACTTGTTGAATTTTCCAGGAAAAGGGAACGAAGACAAGCGTGGTCAGTCGGCCAGCCTGGGCATCTCGCAGATGAGCTGGCTCTACCTCAACGGCTGTCCAGTGGTGTGCACCAGGGCGATGGAGACTGCGGCCATTGTTTCAGCGCTGAACCCCGCCATCAACGCCAGCATGGACAGCCTGGAGATGGGGCGGCTGCAGCAAGGCTTGCTGTGGCTGTTGTACGATCTCGGCCACTTGGATAAGTAGGAATATTTTTATGATTTTTAGTTCTTTTTTTAAAGTTTTGGGTTGTGAATAGGTATCCGATGGCGCTGGGAAACCTGGGGGACCTTGAGGAGATCTGCCCCACCCCCTGTCGTCCGTCCTGCGTCGCACTTTTCCACAAAGCAGTGGAGTCCTCGCGGCAGTATTACAGCAACATGCACGTCTACCCGTACATCTACCTGGGGGGTTATTATTACCGTAAGGGCTACTTCCGCCAGGCCATCTGCAGCTGGGCTCAAGCAGCCACTGTTATCACAAAGTAAGTGCTTAATTCCGCGAGGATTGACTAATTTCTCGATATCCAGGTTCAATTACAGTCGGGAGGATGAGGAGATCTACAAGGAGTTCTTTGAGGTTGCTAACGAGGTCATTCCTCACATCATCAAAGTCTGCAGTGATTACGGAGTCGGGGCTGAGAATGGAGTGGACGCTGGACTGCCGTTGTTGCAGGATCCCGAGGTGTATGCTCTGTTGCTTCAGTTCTATGATGGGATTTGTCAGTGGGAGGAAGGCAGCCAGACGCCTGTGGTGCACATCACTTGGGCTAAGCATCTCTGCTTCTCTCTCAGTAAGTTTGAGTGTGCAGCGAGAGAGCATTTGCGAGTCGAAGCAGACAGTGAGTCGAGTGACAGTGAGGACGAGGGTGAGGAATCGTGCGCCAAGCGAAGGAGGCGCTCAAATAGCTCTGAGAAGAAGCGCAAACGCAGGGAGCAAGCGGTGCTGCTCAACAACAACTACGAGCAGGAGTTACGCACGACCATTGAAGAGCTGGCGTCGCGGGTGGGCCCCGACACAGACACCCCGGATGACCCCAATATTGCCGCTCTGGCTCACGCATGTGGAGAGTCGATACTGAACCCGGAATTTCTTCTCAGTGGAGGAGAGCCTTTTAAAACGCAAACCAGCTCCACGTCCTCCCTGCCCTCAAGCCCAGCGGCCGATCTGCTCCTCTTCCGGAGTCGTTTCACTCGTCGGCCCGACGGTCGAATGGCAATAATAGGGGCGGATGGTGTGGACTGTGAGGGGCCGCGGCTGCAGCTGCGGAGCATGAAGATGAAAGGCATGCGGCGGCTGCTGGTTTCGGAGAAGCTCAACAGCAGCGCAATTAAGCTGCAGTTCACAGCGCAATCGCAAGTGCATTTGAAGCAGAGCAAGGTTCCCTCGCACTATGATCTGACCTTGCCGTCTCGGAGGTCACGGATGAGCTCACAGCATTGATGTACATATATTATGGTTATTCTCTCACATATCCTCTTGCTACTTGAAACAGGGTTTGGCCTAACTACTCAAAAAAAGAAAAAGTGTAATGTTTAAAAAATTATTCGCACATTTTGAATGTAGCCCAGTGTTCCATGTGATATTATGCCCGTTTGCTTATATAGCGCTAGTCTGAATTAGTCAGCACTTACAAGTTTATTTCTTCACTCTCGTTTCCCCCTCTACCGTCGTAGTTCCTGCTTATAAAGCATTTTGTATCCTATTATTCTACATTTATCAATCGCAAACATCTAAATTGTGTATTTTGTCATGTGTGTTTTCTCCTCCTAAAGATAATAGGTGTATTTATGACGTGCAGTTTGTAATCAAATCTTGGGTACTCTAAAAGAAAACATCTATTTCGTGTTTTTTATCAATATAGATTCCTCACACCTTGATAACCAACTATCAAACAGCTGATCAAATACTGATATTGAATTTGTACCACGATAATACATAATTTCATGATCTCATTTGTAAATATTTTTCTTTCGATCTTTGTGGCATTATCGCATTTCTTGTATTTTTCATTTTATTTGATCTCACTCGTAAGTCGTAACATGCGCTTAAAGTTGTAGTTCAGCCTGATGGAAAAAATTATGTTGTATCTTCTTTGCTGCCATAAAGTGCTTCATGTTGTTTAATTTATTGTTCTCATGTCTCTGTGTGTAGCATTTAATTTTTCTTAGGTTTAATTTTTCCCAAAATAAATCTTATAATCTGATCAATTATGCCAAAATGTCTCTTAAGGAAAAAAAAAAGAAAAAACAATCTTTTTTTGTTTGGAAAAAAAGAAGAAGAAAGAAATGTTGCTGGTGCTTGTTATTTTTTTCTCTCTCTATATTTTATTTGAATTTTTTCCTTAAATATTATAAGTTAATTATTGAAATAAATTTAATTATGCTCTTGTGAATCTCTACATTTGTAAGTTTATTTTTTAGTTCATCTGCGCTATGCAATCCCTCTCAGAAATGATCTGTAAAAAGTTTCAAACGTTCTGCTTCTCTTTTTGAGGTAATTTTTTTCGCTGGTTTCTTATTTACTTCGTTCAAATGTCGTAAACATCTGATTTAGTATTGCGTGACCAATTTATTGTATAATGTTGAAAACTCTGAGATTCATAATTTCACTTGAGCATCGCATTTGACGTCAATGTTGACACTTGAAAATAACTGTTGTGTCGTCAAATGTCCACTAGTATATCACATAACCAAATATTCTATCCCAGAGATGTGTACAGTTTTTTCTATCTCTGTCAGCAAGGAGCTTCAAAGAGCCTTTGTATGTGAAACTATTTTCAAAACTTGGAAGAAAAAAAAATAATTTTTTTCCTACCCCTGCTCGATCCACAGAAGAAAAAATTGAGAATAAAAAAAAAAGAAAAAAAAGAATAAATGAAAATCCTTGGTGCTTCTTACAGTACAGATATATTGTTCTCATTATTTTTTTTTTTTCAAATCACGGATGCCCTTTGACCTTCTTAACATGCTGTTACGTGTACATAGTTTTGAATTTCTTTGCTTTCTAGTATTCAATCCTTTTTGCTTGCATTAATTGACTTTTATTTTTCTCCCCGCGGCTTCGCATTATAAACTATATTGAAGATACGCCGGTTATTGATCTTTTTCTGTGTTTTTTTTTGTGTGCTCCGAAAAATCTTATTTTTTTTTATGATTGAAAATCATTTGTTAAAAACAAATTCGCATTTAGCAAATCAAAAAAAACAAGACATAAAACTAAACGGTTCACTTGAAGTCTGATGCCTCTTCCATTTTTAAAAGACTAAACTGGTTTTAGCTCATATTTGTAAATACATCACTCATTTTCATGAGATGCAGAATAAAGGTGACGAAAATTCTTTCTCTTTTGGGAAACGTGTCTTGTTTTGCTTGCAATCTTCTAAAATTATTTTCATTTAAACAAAGTTAGTATTGAAATTGGTATAGATATTTTAAATTCAGGTGTGATGCCTGGAGTGGAGAAGACAAACAAAATCCTGTTTACCGACGATAAGGAAATAGTTCTTCCAAGATAATGACATTGGGTTTACTATAATTATTACACCATCATTCTACCAAGGTGAACCGAATTAAACCATCACTTATTGACGGGATACTACCGGTGGCAATATAATTTAATTTATTTAACATTTGTTGACATGAAAGAAAGAATAATCATTCAGTAGGATGGGATGCTCCTAATTAATCATAACGCACCTTACAATATCTAGGTCACTGGATCGGTGACACAACCTTGCCCTCTGACCTTCATCAAAAATGGCGGCTGTTCCAAAACCTGAAAGCGAAAATGGAAATTCGGCAAAAGAATCAGACGAAGAGAATGTCGTTTCGATGGTTGATATCCTAGAAGAGGAGAAATACCTTGAGGAAAATGCTAACGCTGTTCTAGGCGGAAGCGATGACAAGAACTGCACTTATCTACAGGTTACTATATGATTATGATTTCATTCGATCATTCACTATTCATTCATAGTAATTGTTTACTATCAAGATCTCTTGTCCTTATAACCACTGCAGGCGGAGCGTGGCTTTAGCGCTAACCTGCTAACAGCATGCGCTGGCGCTGGGGCATTACGCTGCAGGTGCATGCTCCCGTGTTTGGGCATAATTATCCGTGTCCGTATACCTTGGAAGTCGGATATTGATAACACAGATATCCGTTTTCCGTGTATCCATCATTCATGTGGAAGCACTATTCGCCCAGCTCTAGCACAGATTCTCGGGTGAGGTCTGTATACCATCAATTGTCGGCGATTTCTTTGAAGTCGGATCAGTTTAACAACAAATGGCGCCTCCCCGTTTGTTTAACGCTTAACAAGTTATTTAAACAAAGCGAATCAATCGTAGACAAAAATTCTCATAAGTCTTTATTTGAATTGGTCGCTGGGTTAAACGATGTTCAGGAGCGGAACGAACGAGATAACGAAGTTGTGACTGGGGTTCAATCGAGTGGAAAAGCAAGTGGATCTGAGCCTGCGAAGAAAGTCTTGGCGGGGGAAGCGAGGCAGCACGTGCGCGCATTAATGCTGTATTTCGAGAGATTCGAGAAGTCAGAGGCAGCGAAGCAAGAAAATAGAGATGAAGTACACAGATTGGGCGTGGTGGAACGGCTTATCACAAGCAGACAACCATCACTGATTTTTTTCAAAAAATAAACATCTTTTATTTACCTCATGTGATCGTTTGTGATATCTTTTTTACCTCCAGTTTCAAACCTAATGGTATATGCTACTACGTTAATGCATTACCTGGGTTTTTGGGGTTTTAGAATGACATACAATTTTCATCAATTTGTGGTCTGAAATGTAATCCACCCTTTTCGTTAATTCGTCAGTTTCCTTGGGAACGGAGGAGGGCGGATTAACAGGGCTGACTGTATTCATAATATTGCTCCGCTACCCCTGGCTAATGCCAACTCCATATACAGACTATTATACAGTAAAACCTGTCTATAACAACCACACTCACTCTGGGGACAGCTTCCAAACGGTTGTTTAAGACAGGGTGCACCTTGAGCCAGCTCATAACGATGTCTCAGGATACTGTGAATGTATCGGTAATCTTAACGCATCCACATATGGGACATGTATAAGTCAGGGTATCTGCAGGGTCATGGCAACCAAAAATCAGACCTAAATCAAACCTCAGGGAAGACCACTCAAATGAAAACACACGCTGTTTATTGGACTTGAAAGTTTTATTTGTCCTTGATGAGTGTTGTCGTATTGGCAAGTTCTTTTTTTTTGTTCATTTATCAAACGTCTTGAGGGCTACTGCCTTTGACACTTCAATGGCCACTTTGGACCCTGAGGCAGCAGCAGCCAACACCAGATACTTGTCAGTATCTGCCTCCAAGTTGGCCACCACATCCTCCAAGGTCTTATTCTTTCTCCTTGATTCTAGCAGCTCAGCTTCTTCAGCTTTCTTCTTTTTGGAAGCTTCTTTGTTCTCCTTTTCTCTTCTCTCTGCTTCAAAGAACAACCTGTATCTGCACAACATGAGTAGACAAATAAGCCACATGAGAAACCGATAACTTACTGTGAGCGAGAATTGCTGCAGCTCCTTAGTAGCTCAGTGGAAAGGTCAACTTTGTCCAGCCCACCAACAGCATTAACATGGCTGCATATCAATCTCTGAGCAACAAATGCCCTCTCACTCATGTTGTCCTTCTCTGCCTGCTTGTTGATGGAGAATGGCTGAATCCTCTCTTTGCTTGGCTATTTGAAAATAGGAGCAGCACTCTTAACCACCTTCGTCCATTAGTCAGGATAAGAACTCTCCATGTGAGTCTGTAGGAAGACATCTATCTGTGTTGTGCTCACCTTGAAGCTGAGGAACTTATTTCGATAAGCCACCAACACAGAGTTTCTTCTTAGACAGCATTAGAAGTATTCTCTTCATCTTTTCCTTGCACCCAACTGGGTCAGTCATCATTTTCCTGGGATCTAGGCAGGTGATACCTTGCACCAGGGATTGCTTCAGGGGACTTTTGCCTTCTAACTTTGGAAGGTATTGTCATCGCCTTTGTGGTTGCTCCTTTCAAAGTTGATGCACCGCTTGTGATCATAGCTTGCTAAGCGCTTATGTGTCACCTTGCGAGGTCCTATAACCAGTTTTCTTCCTTCACGTACAAACTTGGGTGGGAAACACACTCTTGCAGAATCTTTAGCATATCTCAGATATGCAGGACATTTTCATGGCGTCCTTTTTTGCCCTTTGCTCTTGTCGGTTGTATTTGCGCCAGTGACTTTAAAAAACATTATTACAAGAACTTGTGTAACTTTCTAAAACTTGGTGAAATTCCGTGGCGTATAAATGGTCAATGAATGAATAATTCACCCCGTTCAAAGCCTTTTTTTTCTTCCCCAGGGTTACCTCCCGAGACAAGCGCTGTACGCGTGCGCCACTTGCGTGCCCTCAGGAGAAGAGCAAGCGGGCGTCTGTCTGGCATGCAGCCTCGAGTGCCATGATGGTCATAACCTGTATGAGCTGTACACTAAACGGTTAGAATGCCATCTCTGATATTTAGCTCTAATTTGAACAACATGCTTTGCAGAAATTTCCGCTGTGATTGTGGAAACTCCAAATTCAAAGATTTCCGCTGCAAGCTTTCATCGGTTTGTCTCGTCAAGTTGTCTTATTTGTATTTTTTATTATTCAATGATGTGTGAAATTCTAGGAAAAGAAACCATTTAACGAGGATAACGGTTACAACCAGAACTTCAGTGGCGTCTACTGTGTGTGTTCGCGGCCATATCCTGATCCTGAAGACGAGGTTTGTTAGATTTTTATTTAATTTTTATTTTTTTCACATTCTTATTCTTAATTTGATGAAATATTTGATTTTTCAGGTCGAAGATGAAATGATTCAGTGTGTTATGTGCGAAGATTGGTTCCATGGTCGGGTAAGATTTAATTGGTAATAAATAATTTGATACAATTATTTTTTTCTTTCCAGCATCTAGGGAGGGAGGTTCCGGTTGATTACGAGGAATTAACTTGTGTTTCCTGTGTGAATAAATGTCAATTTCTCATGCAGTATTCTTCCTTTCACTGCGGTGCGTATTTTAACTTTGAATTTTTTTAATTATATATATTTGATTTGATTTTAGTTGGTGAAGCCGACACGAAAGTTGATGTTGAGAAGACAGACGAAGAGAAAAATGAAGGAAACGAAGAAAATTCAAATAAGAGAAAGATTGAGAATGAAGATGGGACGCCTGCAAAGAAATTAAAATCTGACAAGAGTCTGACTGAATGCAAAAGAAATGATTTTCCAGCTGCTACTGTTGAGCCGCATACTTTGTTTTGGAAAAGTGGCTGGCGTTCAGCTTTGTGCACTTGTGAAAAATGCAAGGTAAGATTTTATTTTTTCTCGTTTTGTGTCATGTACTAAGGTTTTATTTTATAGGCTTTGTACGCTGAGCTTGGAGTGAGTTTCTTGACCAATGAGAAGGATTCTATAACTGCTTATGAAGCGAAAAATCAGTCGTCTGGGGCATCGCAGTATGAGCGAGGCATGGACGCTCTCTCTAGTATGGACCGAGTCCAGCAGGTGGAGGTCATCCAAGGTCATTACCAATCCGCATTCTATTATTCATTCTTGATGTCCACATTTTCTTTACAGGGTATAATGATATGAAAAGTGCATTGTCGGACTACCTAAAAAACTTTGCGGACAGTGGAAAGGTCAGAGTTCGATTATGAGCATTTGTCTTGAATTATTTTGCTCGATTTGCAGGTCGTTAGCCAAGAGGACATTAAAAGTTTCTTTGAAAACTTGTCTAAGAAGCCGAAAGCTCCTGGGATGCAATACTTGTGCAAATAATCTCAACATCTAACAAAGGTTTTAAACAAAACTATGATTAAAATAAAAATTTGCTTGTTTGTGTTTTCTCCAGTCTGGTAGATAAACAAAACCAAATACAATTTCAAGAGTTTATTCAAAAGCGCTTCAACCCAATAGCAAAATCAAAGAGCGTTGGTTCGACAAATTTTCCGTTCTTTTTATCCAACTGAAAGTAAAGCATGCGATTTTTGACCTTGAGTGACATCTGATTATGCGTAGACAGACGAACATCTCTTGCGCGTGAGCAGCTAACACTCTCAAGAGGAACCTCGAAGCTACGCCGGAAGTTCAAGAAGGAGTAGGTCTCAATGCGCAAGTGGTTGCCTCCCCGAAGCAGAGTGAGCGCTGTAATGGTCCTCTGTGGCATCACGATCGAATAAGCAAAAGCCAGGACTCCTATGGAAACAGATAACATTATCACCCCTATAGAAGAACAAATTATACACTTACCAAAAATAAAAAACACCGGAGCGATAACATTCTTCACTTTCGACTCGATAACACTGATAGTCGACAGAGACTTCTTCGAAGTGCTGTCTTCAGAAGAGTATTTCTGAAAAGCG
>KB306824.1:10000-72298 GCA_000328365.1 Capitella teleta | reverse complement strand
ATAAACACAATTCTATGCCCTTGAATCTCTTCAGTCATCAAGCAAAAGTGACGTAACACGCGTTGTTGGCTATCTCCTTTAGTGCCTATTTTTCAACACCGTTACACGTGACAGCTTTGTCAATTGCAGTTTTCGTGTGAACCACAAACAGCACTGAATTTCATCACTTTCTCGACCATGTTTGAAATTGAACAGTTAATACAGACTAGTACGTATGCCTTAGCCCGCTACTTGGCGATCTTGCGACTTGAATTATTTCAAACTTTCTATAGAACAATAATTGCCATGAAGTTATGAACTGACTTGCGCCTCACGAAGTTACTAAGTTTGTACATTTCCGAATCATGTTTGTTGAAAGTGTACACTGTAGCACAAAGTGCACGTTACTGTCGTTCCGTCTTGGGCTTATAATCTGCGACTGTGAAGTTGGGGAAAATAATAGCCTGCGCTGATAAGGAATCCGCCTCTGTGAAATCGACAGGCAAGCGAGCTGTCTGCATGTGCGATGCCTCTTGAAACTCATTCTGAACGTTTTGGTAAAAGAAATGTACAAGAAGCAAGCAGTAGGTCAAGGTCGCTTGTCTTTAACTGCTGCAGCAGGTAGACCGTGGCTTTTGCGCTCACAGCGTGTGCCAGGCGCTGGGCCATTACGCTGCAGGTGCATGCTCCCGTGTTTGGGCATAAATATCCGTATCCGTATCCGTCGGATATTAGTAACACGGATATCCGTTATCCGTGTATCCGTGTTAAAGCAATATCCGCCCAGCCCTAGTACTAAGGTTTTATTTTATAGGCTTTGTACGCTGAGCTTGGAGTGAGTTTCTTGACCAATGAGAAGGATTCTATAACTGCTTATGAAGCGAAGAATCAGTCGTCTGGGGCATCGCAGTATGAGCGAGGCATGGACGCTCTCTCTAGTATGGACCGAGTCCAGCAGGTGGAGGTCATCCAAGGTCATTACCAATCCGCATTCTATTATTCATTCTTGATGTCCACATTTTCTTTACAGGGTATAATGATATGAAAAGTGCATTGTCGGACTACTTAAAAAACTTTGCGGACAGTGGAAAGGTCAGAGTTCGATTATGAGCATTTGTCTTTAATTATTTTGCTCGATTTGCAGGTCGTTAGCCAAGAGGACATTAAAAGTTTCTTTGAAAACTTGTCTAAGAAGCCGAAAGCTCCTGGGATGCAATACTTGTGCAAATAATCTCAACATCTAACAAAGGTTTTAAACAAAACTATGATTAAAATAAAAATTTGCTTGTTTGTGTTTTCTCCAGTCTGGTAGATCAACAAAACCAAATACAATTTCAAGAGTTTATTCAAAAGCGCTTCAACCCAATAGCAAAATCAAAGAGCGTTGGTTCGACAAATTTTCCGTTCTTTTTATCCAACTGAAAGTAAAGCATGCGATTTTTGACCTTGAGTGACATCTGATTATGCGTAGACAGACGAACATCTCTTGCGCGTGAGCAGCTAACACTCTCAAGAGGAACCTCGAAGCTACGCCGGAAGTTCAAGAAGGAGTAGGTCTCAATGCGCAAGTGGTTGCCTCCCCGAAGCAGAGTGAGCGCTGTAATGGTCCTCTGTGGCATCACGATCGAATAAGCAAAAGCCAGGACTCCTATGGAAACAGATAACATTATCACCCCTATAGAAGAACAAATTATACACTTACCAAAAATAAAAAACACCGGAGCGATAACATTCTTCACTTTCGACTCGATAACACTGATAGTCGACAGAGACTTCTTCGAAGTGCTGTCTTCAGAAGAGTATTTCTGAAAAGCTGCGACTGCCAACTGAGTCCAAAACACAATCATTACAATTCCAAATATTCCAAGATAGAAAAAGTGGCGATCATCTTTGAATGAGTAGACTAGCGTCTCATTTTTGACGTTGGTGTCGATATCGAAGGGTCGAAAGAAATCCTCATCTCTGCGAAATCGCTTAGAAATAGTGTATACACTCGCTTGGGATTTATTAAGCAGACGTGGAGGTAAAGGGAACAGCCAGTGACTCTGGGTGATCTGTCGCGTAATTGACAACGGAAGGGGTCGAACAGCGCCCTCTGAGATTGCAGATCGTCCACTTGAACTGAATCCATGCCAGCATCTCTGCAGTGTGACTGCAGGAAGACGGGTGAAGCGAAGCATCTTGGAGAGGTGCAGCTTTTTAATATGTCTCCATTTGATCTGGAATGAAGTTGATAATAGAATTTGGGTCAATTCAATTCTTTTGATCCAATTTGCCACGGATTTTCACTGTTCAGCTGTAATCTTATTCAGAAAGGGAACAAATATATTTAATTTCTTGCACCATTACAGTAGTACCTGCGACTAACGAACAGTGTTCGTTGTTCGGGGTGTTGTTGGGTAAAATTAGGTTATTATGGTAACTCATGCTTGTTGGACTGCGTTGTCATTGCTGTGAATGTTGCCATTGTTGAGCTGATTCTAAGAAGTGGATGACCATGGCATTTTATTCTGTTCCGTGTAAGTTAATCTCCATCGATGGAGCTGTAATGCTACTCCATCTCTTTGAAACGCGCGTCGCCTCCGAGCGTGAGACGGGGCTTCGCGAGTTGGCTTGCACCTCAGAGGAGCTTGCCTCTGCTTGCTGCATTAACTTTTAGCGCCGTCAAGTGACCACGTGCTTACTTCAAAATATTATCTCAACAACGATTGGCTGATTTGACAGCGACCCAGTTTTTCCCAGCTTTCTACTGTGTAAGCATAATTATGACCGCAATTTATTCTCGTATGAAGTGCAACATAACACACATATCAGCCTTAATCATTACCTTACGAGCTTTTAAAAACCACACTTCAGGTGTTATAGGCGCCGCGCACACGGCTGTCTCAGCGGAATTCTATTGACTTGTGAACAGCGAACAGGCACACAACAGCTCGCATGTATAATTTCAGCAACCTATATACCCGCTAAACACCGTAGAACATCGTTAATAGTGTGCTGTATGCATTTGCCATAAGATTTGATTATCTTTTAATTGAAAAAATGTAAAATTAAAATATTTTATTTCTGAGGGGGGTGTTCGTTGTTCGTGTTTCGGGGTGTTCGCTGCTCAGGAGTGATTTCCTATTGGTAAACATGGGAGTGAGTTGCGTCCAAAGAAAATATTTCATTAGAGAGGACTGTTCGCTAGAGGTGTATTTGTTAGTCGCCAGTACTACTGTATCTAAATTGACTTCCAATTCGTGCCTTTCAGAATCAGCAGTTCCCATGGCAAAGTTTCCAGTCACCTTAAATTCCTATCATTATTATTATTACTAATATTTCTACTAATGCCTTTCAGTCTATCTCGGAAACCCGCTTTGAGATTTACCAACCCAGCTATAGGGTAGGACTAGGAGTAAATTCAAAAATTGATCAATTAATAATAAGGTCTGGTAGCATTCTAAATAATTATCCTTGACTGAATACACCCATTCATCTGTTTATTAACTTCAGTAACAGTCTTCAACAGCACATCGGATTGAAAAAATGCAATAACAGAGTTTAATCCAAGTCAATTAGTCACTTATTTTAGTTAATAATTATAATAATCAGATAATAGCCGAAAATACATTCTTGAACAGCCTATTATCGCTCATACAATACTACCAACCGCTGATCCACTATTTTGTGACCAAACTAGAAATATATTCCACATCAAGGAACAATCAAATTCATTCTTCGATATTTAAAGGTTGGTCGAATGAAACAATTGAAAGATAACTATACAATCACCATCAGAAGAGAAATGACAGCATTGACCCGAGCTTGTAAATGACAAGTTAGTGGACCCAAACTTGAGCCAGAAAGAGGGGGGGATATTTTTTGGGTAAGAATAATAGACTTGAAATAATGATTAAATCTGCGTATATGTGCTCAAATTTAATAATTATATTCAGTATAAAAACCATTAAAATAAAGCTCTAATGATTCATCAAATGAAAAAATGTAATGAAATTTATCTTTAAAAACTTACCCCCTAAAACAATTATATTAGTTGCGCCCTAGATTGACCCAGATTTCTGGCCTTTGTTGATCTGTATTGTAGTGAAATGAAAGTTATGTGAATTAGCCTTATGTACCTTTGTTTTAATTCATAAAATTAATCCTCAATATCTCATGAAATACTTAAAAGAATAATAAACAATCGTTTATTGCAAACAATGTGACGTTTAAAGTATCTTTTTTTTCTTTATAAAATCGTCACATAACCAAATGCTTTTTGATACACTTTTTGTGGGATGGTGCGCATGCGCATTAGAGGAAGCGAAGCAGAAGTTGTCAGTCTCTCACACTCTGGTTATCAGCATCTTCAGTCACAATTTGTGGACTTTTCTTGCATCTGAAGGTCTACGGTGGTTGTCAGAATGACAGATATTCAAGCTAAATATCAGAAGTTGGCTGCAGAATATGCCAAGGTCTGTTATCTTATATCTATGTCTATTTAACTATGACAGTACTGTGAGTACACTCTCACTTTACTTTGTCAGTCTTTGACTCTCACTGTCACCGTAAGTGTAACTGACCTGTTAGTGACGTTAATTAGTCTACACTTACAAGTTACAGTGTACAGTAAGTGAGTAACAGTGTAGCTGACATAGGGATGATAGGGCCTACTACAGCGAGACAATTAGTTGCTTGCTAAGGGGCTAAGGGCTTTATTGGTGAAATAACACTGGGTCCACTATTGTAAAATTCATTGAACTTATACTAGTTTCAAAAAGGCAGGACATCGACGTGCATGAGACGATGAGTGCCATGACTGAATTTGACCAATCACATAGCGAGCTGTTCTTAATTGGTCAACTGTCTGAAGGGGCGTTACATGATTGAGCTAACTAGCCTATATAATATATAATAAATAATATAGCCTATATAATATATATAAAGCCTATATTGCTTGAGCGAACAGATGACTGCTCGCCATAAGTCAAGTAAGTCAAGCCAAGCCTATATAATGAAGGTACTAGTATTGCTGTAATGAAGTGAATATATATTTTGGTATATGCCATGCGGAAAAAATCGGCCACAAAAAGGTTGGCTGACCGACTAGCTAGCCGAAACAGGCCTCAGCCAGCCACAAGTTAATCGGCTGGCTGGTTTCGGGGTCTAATACTAGTTGTCTGTTTAAGTGAATGGTCTTATATGATCGACTTATGTGGTTGAGGAATTAGAATGGGGAACTTCTTATTATTGCCATTTTAAATTATTTTTATTACTCCTTAATTAGCCTGAATTTAATATTTGATAGTTAAGTAGGCTAAAAATTAATTGTTTGGATATTTGATTTTTAGCCTAGAGGAGTAAGGAAGAAGCATATGCTTTGTTTGTTACAGTTTAATTGCATCATTGGGATTTAATGTAATGTACGTTCCATCTAAATCTAAATTGATGGTTAATTGATTGTTTATTTACAGCTGAGAGCTCAAGTTCCAATTTTGAAGAAGGCAGTTGTTGATGAGCAAAACTCCAATGAAGAACTCAAGGTGACTTAACCCTTGCACTTGAGAGCTCTGTTCTATTTCTGAGACTTTTCACAGGAATCTCTCAAAAGCAAAGAGCTTACCGTTCGGAAATATGAACAAGAGATTGATAGCCTGTCATTCCGTAACCAACAACTGGCTTCTAGGGTCGGTGTCCTTCAGGACGATCTAAATGACGCTGGCAAGAACAAGAAGCATAAAGTATGAGATCCATCACTCCCCTACGACTTTCACTGATAACTTGTTTCAGAAAGGAACCCCCGACCCTCCTGCTCGTGAATCCAGTGTCATCGGGGAGGAGCTGCAGAGCAAAATTGAGGAGAATGCTCGTCTGCACAAACAGGTCAGGGTTCAGAGGTTAATTTTTATGTTTTGGACGGAATTTCAATTTTTGTTTCTCTATGCCTAGGTTTATGAGGCTGATGCTGAATACAAGGAGCGAGTTAATGTGCTTCAAGATCGTCTATCACAACTGGAAAGTGAAGCTAGCCGTCATGCGAATGTTCTCAAAGAAGCACAGTTATCCAGTCAGCGACAGATTGATAAACTAACTGATGACTGCGTTCAACTCAAGGTTCATATTTGAAATGTTTTATACTGATTTATTATTTAAATTTTTATTCTCCTCCGACAGCTTCAACTACAGAAGTATCAAAGAGATGCTAAAGACGCAGTTAGCATGGCTCAATCTTTGTAAGTATCTCTGGTCTATAGAGCAGTGCAATTTTTTATCAATTATTCCTGCTTATTATAGAGAGCATGAACTACATACAACTCAAGTAGAGTTGGGTTCTGAATTAGTCAAGGCTAAAAGCACCATTCTCAACAAGGTTGCCTTTGACGACACAGGTGAACCTTTTTATTCCAGCTAATTAGATCTATCTTGTAATTTTTTTTCCTGTGTTGTAGAGGATGCTGCCTTGAATAGCTTGAATCTTCCTTGCTATGACCGCAAGCATCAGATGCAAACGAGAGAAGTCGTCCACCAAGTGAAGACGATTGTCAAGGATCTCGTCCAATTCTACTCCAACTACTACACGTATTGTGAACAGAGGGTCGGCAACATTCAATCGGATGAAGACGTTAATCAAAAGGTTTGTAACAACTTCAGATTATTAATTTTATACATAATTTTTGTGTCTATAGTTGGGCTGCCATTTGCATGAAAACTTATCGGTTCTGAAACCGATTGAATACGCTTTTAATAATTTCTGCGACAGTGTGCACGAAGACGCCTTAACTACGCTGGTATGTGTTTCGTCTCCCTGAAGATTCTGATAATTATTCTGTGAACTTTTTTGCACAGGAAACTGCTAAAGGAATTCGTGACTTTGCAGGCGCCTTTCACCAGTTGGCCATTTATTCATCGAAACTTCTTCCTTATCAGCTACTGAGGTGAGTCTGACTTTTGACCTTTTCAATTTTATTTATATTATTTGATAATATAAATAAAATATAAATAATATTCAGTTTGGAAGCTGAGAGTGCCATGTCAGCCTGCACTGCCAGTCTAGAAGCCAAGAATTCTGATCTAAGCCAATCACTGCGTCAGGCAGATGCCGCTCTGAACAAAGTAGACAGCTACCTCCAGCTCTTAGCAGCTCCGAGTGATATCGACAGCCAAATCCCTCGATCTTCTCATAACGCCATTCTCTCCAATATGTCTGACGCTCTTTCGTCATTCCACGACTCCCTCAAAGGTAAGCAAGTCCCTTCGTGTCCAAAATCTCATTTCATCTCTTCTTCAGAGCTGTCGAAACAATTCAATGCAAAAGTCTCCCTGGAACACCAGCTCCCGACAGCTTCACATAAATTGAAAGTGACTGATGAATGTATTGTTGCTGCTCTCATTAATTTAACTGGCACTGCTCGCAAGGTAATGTCTCAATGTTGATTTTTCTGTTCTATTTTATATGATAAAATTACAGCTCACCACTTTCTTCTCTGGTAATCTGGAGTTCTTCTGTTGCCCCGTCGCCTGTTCATCGCTCGGATGTCGTGTTCTTCCTTCCGGGCCGATCATCCATCCAGCGGTTGAAGGTTTTCGTCAGCAGTCAGCCGAATATATGTCTTTGATCAACAGCGTGAGGGTCTTAATTTCAGGCGCTATTGCATGTTTTATCTTGCCATGCTTTTTACAGCCATGCTCTGAGTCTGTGCCCTACCAATGCGCTATACAGAACAGAAAAACAATCTATAGTTCGACGGAAAGTAGGGAAAGTCTTGCACAACAGGTTGAAATTTACTTTGATTATCCGTGTCTTAACGTGTACCGTTTATTCAGGTTACGAACCTTCAGGAGAAACTCAGCCAAGCTGAGCAGGATAAAGAACACTGGCGGCTGGAATCGCAGCTGCTGCAGATGCGATTAGAGAAAGAGACACAGGTGGGACAGCTTCGTGAGAGAAATAAAAATTGCTGATATTGCTATTTTTCACTCAGAAAGCCAATGATCTTATGAAGAAGTTTGAGGGTGGAGACGGATGCCATTCGGTCTCAGTCACAAACAACCAAGTTCCTGGTGGACCTCCTGATGCAAGCATCGTGAGTTGAATGAATTATGTAATTTTAAAAATAGGAATTTTGTTTCCTCACCATGCAGCTCGGGGAGATTGAGCGATCCGGGGATATTGCTGACGACGCTGATGGCAGAGAGTCACTTATCAGGGAACATTACACTCAGCGCATTGCCGACATTACGACCAAACTACAAATGGCCGACAGCAAAGCCGTCCACTTTCACGCTGAGGTCGGGTTCTTGTCATTTTGCGAGGTTGTTTTTTTACCTGGGATATCTTCTTTTTCTTTTTTCTTTTTTGTTGGTGCAGTGCCGAGCGCTTCACCGCCGGCTGAGACTCTTGGAGCAGGAGCAACAGACTGGAAGGGGAGAAGCGTCGCAGTCGATGCAGACGATTGCGCAGTTGAAGGTCTGTTGAGGTCATTGTTTTCATGAATATTTGGTACGGGTATTTTGCAGGATGAGTTGCAGACTACGACTAAGAGTTATGAAGGCCAACTCAGCATGATGAGCGAGCATTTAGCAAACATGAACGAGAAATTGACAACACAGAAAGATGAAATTGATGCTCTTAAATACCAAGCTCAAAACTCTGCAAAGGTAATTCTTCATATATATATATATATATATATATATATATATATAAATTTTAATTTTTTTTTTTTTTTTTTCCCTTTCTCTCACAGCCCACCAAGAGAGGCATTGGGAAATTGGTCCGATGAGAAGAATATTGTAGGCGGAGTTTTCTAGGAATCAAAAATAGCTAAAAATGGAGTTGATTGCCTTCTGTCTCAATTGGTTTACGATCTCGTTTTATTGCCCTACGCATTTCGTTTTTTTTTTAGTCATGGGATATGTGCAATTTTTAACCATTTTCCGTTGTTTTTTTTTCTTTTTTTTTTTTTCTTGTGACTTCAAATTGTAGTGGTGCTGATTTTTGTTATCTTATGAAAAGTATTAATTGATTCATTGATAGATTTTTGTTCTATAGCCTATATTCATGATGTGATCTTGAGCAGTGCAAGTCAAATAGTTTTTATTAATATCATTTTTTTTTTATATATATATCAACTTTCTCAATTAGTTATTCAGCATGTTTGTTAAAATGCGGATCTTTATTCAACCTAAGAGTTTTTCATGTAACATTTTCATTTAACATAATGGTTAATTTTCAACATATGCATTTAATTTGCAATTATGCCCAACTAATTTCCTCAATATAATTTGGTTTATGTTAGCTTGTTATATGAAGCATTTATTTCCGTTTCGTCTTTCCATTTCGTTTGTTAATTGCAATTGAACATTCCCCAGTGTTGTGGTCAAGAACCAATTTTTAATTGTCACAATAAATATTGAATTAATTATTCAAAGTGCTTTCGCCTCTTCTATGGGATTTCCTTTGAATTTAAATTTTCAATTTCCCTTCAACTTTAAATTGGTTGAGTGGAGGTTTAGGAAATCTTGGTCCTCGTGTGGTGCATTTGTAATTTTATAACAAAGAACTTATCTCCCAAATTTAACCGCTCGAAATGACCAGTGGCGCCACTCGCACAAGCAGCCAGTAACGCTTAAACTAGAATTTCGTCTAAGAACTAGATTTTTTAAGTAACGCTATCTCGTTTTTATAGTTCTTCGTTTTTATTAGTTCTAAGAGTACTCTTACAAAAAGGATTCTTTCTCTATATATACTATTACTATTATCAATACTTAGAAATAATCCTGGAAATACCTTTTTATAACGTTATGTGTCGATGTACCGTAGTACGTTATAATTTTTATGCTGTCCCCCCTCTGTGAGGAAATGGACTCGGCGTGTTTACCGTAATGCATTATGGGATTGAGGTGTATGACAGCTGAGTGAAAATAGAGAAATCCGCCGCTAAAATTTTCGTTTTTCGATTGATTTAACCAAGATGCAAGGGTCATTGCAATGCATCGCAGATGATTTGTGCGTCCCAAAAGAATGCGTTCGCTTTGGTCCTTGCCAAAACTACTCATGTGTGGTAAGAATGATTGAAAAATTCATTTAACGCCAACTTTTGAAGTTGAAAAAATAATTCCTATTCGATAATTCGTTAACATTCACATTGAATTAATTACTCAATTTTCAATTATTCTCTTTTATAATTTTTAAAATTGGTCAGAGTATTAATTGCAATTTTACAAATCAGGCTTGTTTTGATTTCTTTGTTTATTAGAAATACAATGACATACAGTGATTTATAAGTCCCCCGCCCCAGCCCAAGCACTGCATACTGATGCTGACTCAGTGACTGCAATGTTAATATATAATATAATAATAAGTATAATATTATTTAAATTATATTAATTAACTTAAGTAAAACAAAGAATTTAAGGGGCAGATCGATCACCTTACTGACCTAAGGATCTGCTTAATTTGCCTGTTCATTAATGTTCTGTGCATTTGCGTATGGTTTGTACTCAGGCGTATTGAGTTACCAATTAACCCTGAGTATTTATCTCTCACCCTCCAGGAGGTGAGATATTGGCCGCTAGTTTTGTAATAATTAATATTATTTCAATTTATATGAAATTGGGTTCTAATTTGGCTGAGCAATGTTGTAATGGGGGACAATTATGGGACTATAATTAGCTAGTTCTTATATGGCATCATACATGGCTCCTGCATGATTCATGCAAACAACGGATGACCTAATTCAGTGTACGTGTGAGTTTTTCTTCTTAATTGGGAGATACGCTGCTGTCTCATCATGAATAAATCTATGTTTTCAGTAATTATTATAACTTGATTTGACTTGATGGGTTTAAATAGTGAGCCAAGCTCTTTTTGACCCTTGGGTAGTTGTTCTTATGTTATTGGATTAGATGGAGTGTTAGTTTTAGATGTTGGTGTTGTTAAGGCGAGATTTGAAGATGTTGATGGTGGGAGAGTTGATGGTGTCTGCTTGGAGGGAGTTCCATGCTGTTATGATGCAGTGTCGTAAGGCAGTCGAGAAAGTAGTTGTGTTTGTCCTCTGTTTGGTCAATTTGTGTCGGTGTCCTTGGGTCGATGTAGTCTGTCTGAATGGGGGTAGTACGGCTGTATATTTGATGTTGGTCAGTTCGTTGATCCTAGTTCACAGTAATCAGAGGTCCTCTTTAAGTTTCAAAAACCATGAAACACCGCTTGCAGGATACCTTAGCCTTAGATCCCTCGCATTCACCATCCATGATACTTTATTTTCCAACTTTTTTCTTGGTTTTAAAATTCTAATTTTGGTTCAGGTGCATGAAGATTGGATCTCCTGCCTTCACCAAAGGACTCCATTCCCAAAGGACCTCTCTGCATATTCGTCACTTGGCCCTTTAGACATCAACTTAATCCTAGCCCCTTCGAATGCGGACATTGCAAGCCCTTGGCACAGGATCAGCGTACAACCCATTGGCAAGACTCCTGAATCAGGGTCCGTTTGTCGTCTGCATTTTCACTGTGGTTCCTAAGTTTCATTTCATAGCAGAGGTCTTCCAACTGTGTTTGCTGATTCGTCCCACTCACACAGTGACAGAGACACCCAGGTCAAATATCCGCAAGCATTTCAGATCAAAAGCCGTGTGAGAGAGACAGCGATTGACCCTGCTGTGAGTACTCGTAAGTCTTCAAGTACCTTGTATTTCAGTTCTCGCTTTTTAATAGATCTCAACGGACGCCTTGCGTCAATTTCTTGCGGCATTGTTCAACCAATCAGTGTTTAGTATAAATTCCTCACAGTCGCAATCAACACCTTTCCGAGCTTCCCACCAGAATCTCTGTCAGGTTCTAAGAATTCTTGAATCCGAGAGCAGTTTCTACATCGTAAAACCATTTCACCAGTACACGTTATGGGACCTAGTGGTTTTCAGTCCTAGTAAGCTGCATGGCTGCTACTCAAAACTTCTCTTTGTTGTGCACCAATTGGTTCACGCATTTCAACACTGTCACCAGAATGGGGTCACTGTCGGGGAACTTGCTCTTCATGACATTGTAATTGACGAGAACTTATGGATACACATGACCCCTCGCAACCTGCGTTCTATGTGCCATTGCTTGCGACCCCAGTTGAACCCAGCCGTGAATCGGCATCCGCTTTTATCAATCCAAGATCTCGTACAGAAATACCAAACCCTGAAGGTGGATGATATCTCTCAACTAGTCAGTCAGTGGGTGAAAAACGAAATCTCCAACCTTGAGTATTTGATGGTGCTAAACCATCTGGCTGGAAGGCGTTACGGCGATCCAAACCACCATCCAATCCTGCCGTGGGTCATGGACTTCACATCCAGAGACAGCGGATTGCGCGATCTCTCGAAATCAAAATACCGCTTAAACAAAGGAGACCGGCAACTAGATCTCACGTACGAATTCCACGACGGAGATGTCGTCATCGACCCGATGGCTTTCCCTCACCATATTTCGGATTTCCTTTCCGACATCACTTACTATGTATACAGAGCAAGGCAAACTCCGAAGCAAATCCTATGCAAATACGTACGCTCCAGATGGGTTCCCCATGAATACCCTTCCAACCTACAGCGACTTCAAGCGTGGACCCCTGACGAATGCATCCCAGAGTTCTTCTTAGATCCCACGATCTTTACGTCAATTCACGACGATCTCTGTGATCTGGAACTTCCGGAATGGGCTGATTCAACTGAGGACCTACTGCAGGCTCACTGTGCTATTCTTGAAGGCCCGTATGTGTCTGCCCACTTGCATCAGTGGATAGACATCACCTTTGGATACAAGGTAGGTGTTAACCTTACACTTTAATAGTTCTTATACTCTATTCTAACTGGTGTTAATTTTTTAGCTTACTGGTAGTGCCGCTGTGAATGCCAAGAACGTCTGTCTACAAATGGTCAATAAGCACACCGATCTCCTCAACCATGGCGTCGTGCAAATTTTCAACTACCCTCATCCTCGCCGGCTGCCAGTTCCCTCACCAGACATTCCACATCCTCGTCCCGACATCTCCGATGAGCTCGAGTACAAAGATTCGATCCCTCCAATCACTCTACCGATGGGCCACAATTTTGTGGAAGCGCTAGAAAATGTGGAAAACTTGAGCAAGTTTTCAATGAAGACCTTTCGCTGTTTGCCTCCAGAGAACCGCTCAGAGGTGACGGCAAATTTGATTTTCTCTCTCCCAGATCTCATCGTTTATTTCCACAGTCCTTTCCATTTCCTTTGCGGAGTGATCTGGTTGCGCAGGACATGCGGGTGCTCGGGTGTCTTGTGGCTGAGCTCGCCATCTCCCCGAAGCTTCGCGTATTAGGACCGTTGACCAACTTAGAAAAGCGTTACAATTTAGCAAGAGAAGTCTGTCTGTCCTCTCTCAAAGACATTCCTAGGTAAATCGTATTTATTTTAATATCCAATTTTTTTAGATTAAATTCATATTTTTCAGACCACTGTCCAGATTACTCTCCTATTTACTCCTACTTGATTCTGATTGGTCATCGACTGAGTCACCGTATCCCTCAATTAGCTCTGAGGGCTTACCACCCCCTTCAAGTGCGATCCTGCTACAACCGTTGTACCAACTGAACTCTTTCCCTGCGTTCATGTCAAAGCTTTATGATATCTTACACAAAACCAAAGAAATTGATGCTCAGATTGTTCACATTTCCAACACTGAACACAGCGTCGTGGAACGAATTGTGAAGACGAAGAAACTCTGCAAGCGCAAAGTCGGCTTGTGGCACAGTTACCTAAGCAAGTACGCGAGATCACTCAACCAAGAAGGAATGGAGCTGGCGCTGCCCTTCCTCAAAGAACTATTCACGCAACCCTCGACCGCTGCGTTTGCTGCTTGGTCACTCTTCCATCCTTTGGCATCGGCATTGGGTCCATCAAGTATGCAGACGTTGTACATGAGTCTTCTGACCCAGCTCTTTGACCATGAACACACCACGCCGAAATACCTGAAATTGTACCATCGCAGTTTTATTCTTCAGTTGATCGTAGGGTTGCGGCTGGGTCCGTTCCTTGAGAACTTCACCACTCGCTTCATCAAAGCTTCAGCTGGATACAAAGACTTCAACGAGGAAGAGTTCATCGAGCGACAGGTTCGTCAGGAGAGTGCTCGTGTTCAACGCATGCTGGGTAGGAAGCAGGCGCCGAGTGCGGACATGATTCGACAAGAAAGTCTGAACGCTGGGGAAGAGGAGAAGCGAGTTCTGGCTGAGCATTCAGACGGAGAAGAAGCAGAGGAAGAGGTCTTCGAAGAGGAGGCGCTCTCTTTGTCTGAAGACCAGGACCAGGCTCCGGAGGTAGGCAGAGATGCGCTCAGCACTGGAGAGCCGTCTCTGAGTAGCTTAGAGGAGCAGAACGGAGGTTTGGAGGAAGTGGATGATGAGGGGGGAGAAGACGGAATTATTGACATGCATCAGTTGACGTCAACTGCGATGATTCGCAGCGAAACTGGAGAGTTCAACCGGACATCATCGTCTTCTGATTACAACATCAGTCAAGTTGCGGCTGAGAGCATCAAATGGTTGATTCATCGCTTGGGGCCTGTCTTAGCAGCTAAGCATCTGTCGGTGAACTTACTGCAGATGCTGGCTCTTTGCTATGCGGGCGAGAAGCAGTTAGTGTTTCTGGATAAATCAGGTATTGTGACTTAAAAAAAAAATTTTTTTGTGCATTTAACTCACAAAACATTTGAAGTGGCTGGCCGCTTGAGCGAGTTAACTCGCCGACCAGTCGTGGGCGATCAGCAGGCCCAGCACGTCATTGAATGTCTCTCTTGCGTGGCCATCTTGTACGGTGAACATGTCATCTTGATTCAGTTCTTCCAATTTTTGAGAGAAGTGGTAAAATCTGGATGTTGTTATCACTTAGTATATTGCTTATCATTTTTTGGTGTCTAATACAGGTGAATATCAGCGTGCATCGCTTGACCTTTCGCATGGAAGGAGGCCTGATCAGCTCTCTGCATCTCTTACTCTCCGTCATCCCATTTCTGTCTGATTCTACCCTCATGGACATTCTAGAGGTACTAACCATTAACCAATATCTCAGTGAAATCCCCATCACAACTTATTTACACAGGAGAGTATATTCCGTGACATCCTTCTACCCCTTCTCAAAATGGTTTCCTCTCACCACGTCATCTTCCCTGGAGGGTCGCAAGCGAGGACCGTCCTCTGCTTGAAGATTCTTGACCTACTTTACTTGATCAGTCTGCGCATTGGTTTTGAAATGACGCGGCAACACATGACGTTTGTGCTGCAGAAGTTTTTTGCGGCTTTTAGTCGAGTCCACGAGAAGCGAGATGCAACCCCTGAAGATGCTGAAGCAGATAATGCCACAGAGGGTACTCTATTCAGGAACTATAAATTCTGAATAGTTCCGTAATTATGTGCTTGCAGTGCCCACAGTCGAAGAGCAAGTCTATTATGAAATGAAGATAGACTGTACTACTCAAGATTACTTCATCGAATCCAGTCAGTCGTCATCCACTGCAAATAAAACTCCTCAGTCAAACTCCTTACGCCATAGTTCTACTGCTAGAACACCAGAAGGTGTGTGGTGCTATTTAATTTATGTTAATATAATTTCATAAATCTTTCGTAACAGCTGCTGATAACCAGAGTGAACAGGAAGTCCACAATGAACTGCTCAGTACTTTTACTCCAGAGTTAGCTCACACTGCGTACGTTATGTTCTGTCGTCTAGCTGGAGGGTGAGAGGTCTTGATGTACGCCGTACCCTGTGTCACTTTAAATACTTCTCGGCCTAGAATACACATGGAGCAGAACTTAGTGAACATCGAATTGATACAGCGACTACGAGTACAGCATGAAGCTTCACTATCTCCAGCTGAATTGCAAGGAGGTGGGAGCAACTGAGTTCAAAAGTTCTCATCTTATTTGATCTTTTCAGCTGGATTAACCTATGCTGCTGCTGAATATCGTGAGTATGAAATGAATATCACTTGTGTGGTGGCACTTCAGAATCACTTTACAGCTGCTTCTCCGACGGAAGATTCTTCGGTCGTTAGCGGAAGTTTCGGACGGAACGTGACCGTTGCGGGGAATAAAATTGTCCTTCAGAACGCTCCGCCAAACGGCGATTCCAAGACATCTGATCAAATTATCTCTCAGAGACTGAAGAGTATCGACGCGACCACGGATTCGGATAAACTGAGAAAGTAGGGGGTTGTTATTAATAAATCACCTGTATGTGGATATCTCATCAGTCCTGAGATGCGATTGAACTGCCAGCGACATCTGAAAGGCAACTGGTTGGCTTATTGGGAGCATGAGATTGGAAGACCGTCGTCCGATCGCTCTTTCAACTTCAAGCAGATTAAACTGCAGTCATTCTGTGCGCATTCTAACACTGTACGAAGCATGGCGATACTTGACAACGAGAACTCGTTCTTAAGCGCGAGCAAAGATCGTACGGTTCGACTGTGGTCCGTGCGAAATGTTGGCGATGGCAGCTCAAGGTTTTGCGTCTATTTTTAATTTTTATCATGTTATCATTTTGTTTTCGTCTTTGAAGGGTTGGGTGCCAGTGGACTTATAAGAGTCATCGACGTTCAGTGTTCTCGGTTCACTTCCTGGAATCGAGTCGATTGGTGGCCTCTTGTGATGGATCTGTGCATGTGAGGTTCATGCCCTGCATGTGTGTGCATGTATTTATTGTTTGACCTTTAGGTGTGGGATCCTTTCGTTGGAATGATGGTTCGAGAGATGGAATGCGCAAAGAGCTCAATGGTCACTGTTCTTGGCACACTGCCAGCTCCTCACCATGGCCTTGTGACTGCGTCTTCCGATTCCGTTCTCAGGTTCATAGACGTGAGGAGTGGAAGCCTGAGTCACGAGTTCCGTTGCAGCACAATACCGGCAGGTGAGTTTCATATCCAAAGTTTGTGAGCATTCCTCATCTCGTTATTCTAAGCAGGTCAAATCCGCTGTCTAGCGGTCAGCCCAGATTGTAGATGGCTGGCCGTTGGTCATTCCACAGGGGTTCTCTCTACAATTGACGTAAGAACCGGCCTTTTGATCGGCTCTTGGAAAGGACATGAGAATGACGTCATCCAGGTACCTGTATATTGACAACTGGTCTTTTTTTGTAATCATTCATTTCTAGGTTAAAACCGTCAATTCAAAGAATTTTGTGACAACTTCCCTCGATCAAACTGTTAACCTGTGGGGCAAGGAGGACAGCAAACCTATCCAATCTCACAAAGGTTTGGAGTCTTACATAACTTGTATTGTGAATGAATTGTTAACCTTAACTGCAGGATTCTCCGATTCTGTTAATTGTATTAATTTATTCGAGGACAGTGTCATATGTGCATACGCGCAGAACCGAATAGGTGTGCGCTCTTTCAAAGGAAAGGTAAATTTATCAAATTCTTCAGTGTCACATGTGAAGTTTGTTTTTCAGCCTGCTGGTGCCTCTAGCAAACTGAAGCCAGATGTTTTTAAAGGCGTTTTGACGTCGATGGAGGTTCTCCCGTTAAATCGACTCCTTCTGCTTGGGGCTGATTCTGGGAATATCACATTATTGGCGTAAAAGTCACAAATATTTGTCGCAAATTTAATCTTAGTCATCTTGCATTTTGATGTAATAATTATGTGCAATATATTCTTTTATAGTTTTTTTTTGGACAGTAATCTTGTGTTCAGTTTATTAATTAATTTTCTTTTTTATTTTTAATCGCATTGTGAAAAAATACAGGAGTGTAGATTGAGTCAAAGCATAGAATAAATCAACTTTACTATCATGTTCTGCTAGCTCTGCATATGAATTATGTGCCAATCAGGTGCATCTGATCAAAAGCGTTGTTAATATGATCTCGTAAATACGTTTTGATCTTGAATAAATAGTCACAATTTTAATCTCGTTTTAATTTCTGTTGGCCCTTTGACACCACAGTATTAGTCCTTAACTGTTTCCAAGACTCGCAGTGCTGCACTTCCCTATGTTTATCACTTTATGTAATGTACAATAACAATGATTGTCAAGAAGCAGATAACCTCGGTAAATGATCATGCAATTCTCCCTTGAGACAGTTGGATGCCGTGGCGTAGTTGTATATAACTCGATCCACCCTTTTCCCGTCCTTGAAAATTATGCGTAAGAGAAGCCAGCCTATTGGGTGCCAGGTGGTGCTCCGAATCCAAACAATCATATTGCTCGTAATATATCGTTACAATTGGCGCGTGCCTTTTGTGCAATCATAACGCTAAGTGGTGCCGCATAGTTCCGGGAAGTTCCGTAGTGCTTCTGCGGAAATAGAGGTACGCGCACGCGCTGGTTCAATGAGCTTAGACAATTCGTGAAATTTGTCGCAGAAAGTTGTGATTTTTCAACATTTATGTGTTAATATTGAATTAGTCTCACCAAATAAGTACATATTATTGATTCACAAATATTGATGGAGTTAATTCATTTGATTGAAGGCTGTGCACTTGCGCAGTATGCCGAATGTTGTTGAAACGAACCCTAGCTCAACTTCTGACACGGTCGCCGACTCTAACAACTTTACCAAGGGCGAGATTGGAGCGTCTGTGGGCAGCGAAGGGGCTGAAAATCAATCTCCGATCCCGTCAGTTTCCAGTCAGTCCTTAGATTCTGCGTCCGCCATGGTTGAAACATCATCCAGGGCATCGTCAGAGAATGACAACTGTGAGAATGGCCCTACTGAGCCTGCAACTGAGGTCGTGAACGGAAATAACAGTTCTGAGAGCTGTGAAGAGGACAAACTAACAGACAGTAAACCAAATGAAATGAACGGCGATATCATTGAGTATGAAGTGTACGAATCAGAGGAGCAAATGCCGGATATTATGCGACTGATTACCAAAGATTTGTCCGAACCTTATTCAATCTACACTTATCGTTATTTCATTCATAATTGGCCAAAACTGTGCTTTTTAGTGAGTTACCCCCTCCTCATGTATACCCTTGTACTAATGCGTAGAAATTTTTCAGGCTAAAAGCAAAGGAGAATGCATAGGTGCCATTGTTTGTAAGCTCGATCTACACAAGAAAATGGTGCGTCGGGGGTACATTGCCATGCTTGCGATTGATCAGAACTACAGACGCAAAGGCATTGGTAATTAGTGATTATTTAACCTCTGGAACCAATTTGTGAGTTTGATTTACAGGATCACAACTGGTGCTGATGGCAATCAAGGCCATGATTGCGGATGAGTGCGATGAGGTGATTTATCTTATTTTTGATCTCTTCTTGAGATTTGATCCTATTGGTGGTGAACGGTAAAAAGTACAATGGAAACTAATGAGTGACCAATTCATGTAACTTTACATGATTCTCTTACCCACCTCCCGGGCGCTCTATTGATTTGAAGGCGATTGATTCGACTGATCCATTCACCAGGCAGGATAGATGGCTTACATTGTCTATCCTGACAATATTATTGACTAGTGATGCACGATTTATCGATGTATATTGATACTGCGATATCTTAAATTCAATATTGAGAGCCATCTATGATATCTCATCATTCACGTCTCTTTCGTACCTGGGAAGTACCCGCCCAAGTAACGCTGCACTATGTTAGGGCGCTGTCGTTGGCTAGCTTTAGATTCCCGGAAGTGTTTATGGAAATGAACGTGCTTTTTTTTTCTCTGTCTGACAAGTTTACTTATAGCTTTACTTTCAATTCTTGAAAACGAGTTGCAGTTGTAAGGCGACATTTGTTTGGTCTGTGTTACAATATTAATTATTTAATTATATTAATTACAATATTCTTTTTGCGAATGTGGTTTAAACACATGTATTGTTACTTTGAACAGTACCAAGAATATTGACGGAAATATTGACAAATTCATTGGATTCCGATTTATAAATCAAATTTATTTTCAGGTCGTTCTTGAGACTGAAATTAGCAACAAATCTGCTCTGAATCTGTACCAGAACCTTGGCTTTGTCCGTGACAAGCGTCTCTTCCGTTACTACCTCAATGGCGTCGATGCTTTGCGGTTGAAACTTTGGCTGCGATGATTTTTCTTTGTAAATTTTGTGTGTTTGTGATCTGAGTGAGAATGCGAGATTTGTCAATTTTGAATAAATTATCTTTGTGGCCATTTATTTTTTTGTTTATAATGACATCTAATGCGAAATTTTGAATTTCGGCAATTTTCACGGTTTTTTTACTCAGGTCTTCATTCAATCGAGCATAAGTCATATACCAGTAGTATATAACATCACCCAGAAACATTTTGCGATCGACTGACTGCGTATATAGCATGAAAGTTTCCTTTAACCTACTGTTAGTAGCTGAAGAGCTAAAAAAACCAAAAACAAAACATGTTTTTTCAGAATACAGATCATTTAATTATATTGAAAAACAGAAAGTTTTCAGAACACAAGACGAAAGAAGAATACTTTGCTCATTTGCCGGCCTGTTTCCTGAGCAGAATGTAGATCTTCTCCTTGATCCAAGCCTTGTTGTGAGGAATGTATTTCCCACTCGTTTTTTCGAATCTATGAATCAAAGAAATTAGACACGTCGACTGTGAGTGAGGCAGCAACTTACACGAGGCAGCTGAGGTCACTCAAGTTCTCCACAAACTCAAACAGATCTGAGATATCGTAAGTTATGCTGGGTGCATTCGGATTCATCCTTTTGAGGTACTCTTCAAAAATCTTGCACACTCCTGTTAAGAAATTGTCATTCAGTCCATTTAAATACATTGCATACAAACCTTCGAGGCATTCGTTCACTGATTCATAGTCACTGTAGGTACGCCCTTCAGGCTTGCGGCCTGGCTGAACTAAAAGGATAGTGTGTGCCTGAAGAAGAGGTAATAAAGATTATTCAATTATTAAAACACACAAATGATGCCCAGTCTCAGTCATCGAAACCCGCATCGTGTGACTTTTAGGAATCAAACTTCATCAAACGCATCTGATGTATTCTCTGACTGAACTGCTAACAGTAAAAAATATGTCCCAACTCAAATTCGAATAAATCGAGTAAATTCAATAATGATGCAAGCAAACGTTTGGTCAGCTGAATCAATCAATCAATTCAATGGAAGTAGAAACCCGATGAAACCAAGTTTCAGTTTCACTGTTGCAATGTTGAACGTAAGAACGTCGAATGTGTGTTTTTCCTCAACTTGCTTTAAGTATCCCTTCGTTCCTGAACTGGCAAGCCACGGAGCGACAGAGGCATTAAACGCATTCCACCGCATGCCCAGGAAAATTTAATTAATGATTAGTGACAAAAATGTGATCAAAATAAAGAACAATGAGAGATATATTACCATGTTTTGTAAATATTTTAGCGTGTTTGTAAAATTTGTTGAGCGGCTTCCTCGCGATGCTAAAAAATTAAACGTTGATGAGTTAGATCGAAATTGCGTTATGATTCAATGGAAGCCACGCCCCCTTTAGAGAAGATCGTAAGCATACGATTTCACTCAAATTAGTTTTGAAATAATATTTGGTGCACCCTTTCAGTTAAACCTATCATGCATCTTCAAAATGTGATGGTTATTTTATTTTTTATTGTACTTGTAACGATGGTGATTTCGCGATCATTGATATGTGACATATTGTCATAATGCATAGTGTGTAGTACCTCCCACGATTGATTGAGGTGATGCCACAGACCAGCTGACAGTTATGCTGTGAAGTGACTTGGAAAGTAAGTGGAAGAGTGATTAATCAGCAAAAACTGCTACATAATTATTTAAACTTGGAATTTTCATTTCATCGACACACGACGTGACGATCACTCAACCTAAGTCTTATTCATACGTATTGCCATCTTTTACACAATCATACAATGATTCCAGGTTTTATTCGACTAATTCGACTAATTTGTTGATCAACTCAATCATGATTAGCCAAGTTTATGTAAATAATAATAATTATTAATTTAGTGAATTAACTACACTCTACACTAGACTAAGGTAGAACCTGCGAATTATCATAATGCGGAAAAGTGTGATATGCAGACGGAATTCTTTGGCGTTGTTTTGTGATGTTAAAAGTAAGGCTGGGCGAATAGTTATAGTGACATAACCCGAATAACGAATATTCGGGTGGTTACTATTCACCAAACCCAAATCCGAATACGAATAGTTGCGATTGTAAAAAAAAAAAAAAAAAAAAAAAAAAAAATATGAAAAGAAATTCCCCTATAATCACAACTTTTTCTTATTAGGATCTTGTGTTATGTGTTATACTTATAGAACAGTGCATATGATATGTTTGTGCTCTATATTATTATTAACGCCATAAGCACATGTACCAGTTCATGCACTGTCACTGGTGGATACATGTACTAGTAGCACAAATAAATCGGGCGAGGTCCATGTACCTCTGGGTCTCACTGTACATTGTATGTCAGCTAATGTACTAGTATTTTACATAGATGTACCTCATCCATCCATGATAGCCAAAGCTGCCACATTTTTGCCATTATAACCCTGATTAATTCTTTGTGATATTTCATCATACTAATTTCCTGCACTCGTAGACCTAATGGATCAGATCGAGGATTACAGTCATTATATAATCAACGCCACGAAACAAATCATCGCTAGTTAGTATTCTGCACATCATAGGTCGGGCTGATATATTTTGGGGCATCCTTGGTATATGTATGGGCATATTATGTACATTAAATTAATTTTAATATAGAAAACTGAATAAAATCTACTTCCATAGATAGCTCAGATAGCAATATAAACAATAAGTACTGTAGAACATGAAATTCCTGCATCGCGAATAATTGGTGCCGCGAATAAAGGTCTGAGCCATAAAACCAGGAAATTTGCAGTCTGCGGAAATTTCCTGTTCTACAGTACCATAAATACAATAAAGACTTCTACAAATGAAACTTCTTATAATACTGAATGTAAAATATTTCGATTGAATCGGCTGAGAGCCGCTGATGACAGTGATTGGCTGATAGGGGCTGGCTGCATGATGGCACCAATCTGGGGGCGCGGCTAGTACATATCTGCAGCGACTCCAGGGTGTAACAGACATTATATATATGTTTATTTTTGAAATAAATGTGCTCGTGCAATCAGTATGAAAAAAAAAATAAAGGAAGAAAACAAAAATTGAAAAAATAAATACATATATATTAAGTAAAGGTAACTGACTGTTAGTGAATTAAACAGAGGAACAAAAAGAATAAATTAGGTATGTCACTAACTGCAACATAGATATTCAAGGAATGCAGATTATTGTTTTTGCTGTTTATTCAAGTAATTACAGCATTCACTTTAAAAAACATTCAACCAGCAGAGGAGACTTTTTTTTTTTAGCTGTCTGAAACTGAAATTGAAAATCTGACACACTCTCTGAGGACACACTGGGTATGCTGCCATGGCATATTATCATCTTCATTCATTACCAGCGATTTTATAAAACTCTTTCTTATTAATTCTCACATTGAACTGACTAGCCGTGAGCACAATTTAGCCAAGGCTTAGATTACGGTATTGAAAAGCTGGAACGGGAGGGGGTGATGTGCTATCAGAAATACAATAACAGGATGAGCCAATTGCCTAATGTTCAGGATGTTCATATGAGATATTGCTGCCCTTATGGATGTATTTTCATTTTTCAATCATCAAACTTCACTTAAACTCTCTCGGCTGGCTAATGCAGTCAGTAATATATAGCATACAAAGAATGAGTAGCTCGATTTGACCCCTGAAGAATATTACTATGGTGATGACCTTTGATTGACTGCCATCTAACTTGACACTATCCTGTTATTACTTGCATGCAATGATTCTTCAGAACTGCATTCCTTCTTCCATCCCACTAGGCATGGACGTTCTGGTGGAGCATGCACCGTTGGCTAAGCTAACGAGCGTTCTTCCCAAGAAAGCTCAACGGGGACTCTTTTCTCAAGACATCACGTGGACATGCATCACTGCTAACGCCTCCTACATTGCCGTTGGCTCAGACATAGGCACCGTGTTTTTGTACCACAGAAGCGAGGGAGTCCTTGATCGTTTAACTTGCAAGGTGGCCTTCAAATTCAAGCTTGATGTTTTCATTCTCGTTGATTCTATCCTAGACTAAGACTGAAATAGTGAGCTGTGTTCAGATGCAGAGCAGCTATGATGATGTCGTGGCTGCTGGTACTGCCTCAGGACTGGTGTGTGTTTTCCAACTGCCTTCCCAACTCCCTGGTCGAAATAAACAAGTAAAGTTGTTTGTCTAGCTTTTGCTGGGGTCATATTTGGCGTTGTTTTTATATCAGCTTCAGCTCTATATCGTCGGCCGCTCCCACCACTCCCCGGTGAGAAGTCTAGCGTGGAGCTCCAATGCCATCAAACTCTTCTCCGGGGACGAAGATGGGGTTGTTATATGCACCGAAGTTGATTACGCTAATGTGAGTTAATGCCCGCTATTCCTGGCACGGATTAATATAGAAATCATTGTCATTTTTATCTGGATTATATCATTTTATCATGTTTTCTCTCTTAAGAGATCTTTGAAATTATTTTATTATTATTTTTAGGAGCAAAGCAAATCATTCCACATCTGCAAAGAACCGCACCGGATCATACAGCTTGATTACGCCTACAACTTGATTCTGGTATCCACAACATTCCGTACTTTCATCATTCAAACCGAGACTCAAGCGGACCAAGTGCTTCAAGTGGGGAAAAAAGACAGAAAATCGTGCGTTTTAATCTCGGGTAAAATACGCAAAAAAGAGTACAAAGCTTTATCCTTTAGGTGTGGTTTGTACGGAGCCTGTTTCCTTCCCGACGTGCCAAGTGCTCAAGATGCCCTCATTTTTGCTGCTCGTCCCGGATTAAGACTCTGGAAGGCCAACATAGAGGGCGTTGTGCAGGCGACGTATATGCTGAAGAACTCACCCCCGCAGGGACGATCCCAGGGCGTTAACCTCTTACCAGACGTTTTGAAATCGCACGATTATGACAATCGAGATATCCAGTTGGGTTGTCTGTATGTGTACCAAGACAATTATCTGTTCACTCACTTTGATCGTGGATGCTATTTGGTGGACCCTGGTCTTGGAACAATCGTGGCTCATCATCGAAACATTGGAGAAATTATTGATGTTGCTGTGTGTGAGGATGAGATATTTGTACTTCGGCATGGCCATGATCGACCAATCATACGATTGGCAAAAGACCCGGACCCTCATCTTGGTATATATTTAATATTAGAATTGCGCTCTGTATAAAATATTTTGAATATTTTTGTAGGTTTACCCGATTCCTACCTTAATCGCATGCCCGGTGATACACCCATTGACATTCTGAGTAATACTGCTGTGAAGATGTCTGGCAGCATTGTTGGGGCGCTGAAGAGCGTCGGGCAGAAGTTACAAGCTGTGCAAGAAGGATTAGACGAGTTGTCGCCCAAAGTGCCCCCCTGGGGCGGGATGGGCAAGCAGGAGGGGGTGGAAACAATTGAACCGAACGAACAAGATTCTGTCAGCCCCGAAACTGATTCTGCGAAGGAGGCAGACTCTGAGTTGAATTCTCCCACTGCTTGCAAAGAGGAGACAAGAGTGGAAGAGGAGAGCAAAGAAATTGGGGGAGAACCCCCGATTGTGCGACTACAGAATCTGCCTTTGTTGGAGGTTGAATCTCAGAAGGAGGCGTTTGTGCCCCCACCGCGACCCGAGTTCCAGCTGGACAACGTCGACCAGAGTGAGGACATCGTATTTTCTTCGAAGCCACGTAAGCGGAAAGTGAAGAAAAAGAAGAATTTGCACGTGGACCAGGACGCCATGAGTGTCTCCTCAATGGAGTCAGGCCGAGAGGTTTCAAACAATCCTTCTCCTCATCTTTCCGCTTCACAGACTCGAGCTCTTCAACCGCTGCACTTGCCATCACCAGAGATTGAAAAGTTTGGTTTAGCTCCTGCGTTGGAAGAATTAAGAGTTGGAGAAAGTGAATCCGAAGTGAAACCCTCTGTTGAGAAGGAGGAGGGTTCAATTTCTGAATCTGGAACCATCGTAAGAACTCCATCTCCTGTGATGCCATCTCTGTCGCCATCTAGGGAAAGCATTCCTCCTCCTCCTAACTCAATGTTATTTGTGCCGCCTCAAGGAAGAAATGTCTCTCCTGAGGCTGAGATATCCTCTTCATCTGCGGCTCGAGAGAGGACCCCACCCCCTCAAATACCATCGCTGTCACCTTACAAACCCACCTCTCCGTTATCATTACCAAAACCACTGTTTAAGCGTCGCAACTCTGATGAAATTCTTGCTGTCGTAATGGCGCAAAGCCCAAGCGAAGAGAGTTCAAAGGGCATCGGTGTCTGCGCACCATATGAGGTTGATTCAGAGGATGAAGAGAGAGACTCGCTTCAATGCGATCCAGATGCAGACAGTCCGTATTTCCCGAATTACACTCGCACCAATCGCAGTCGCACCACAAATACCGAAACTGAAGATTTCTACAAGATGTACCGGTCTTACACAGTCTCAAGCACAGGTTCTGGACTGGAAAAGCGTATCTCCGAGTGTCTGGATTGTCCTCCTCCTACACCCCCAGAAGCTCCGCAATCTAGAGAGCCTGTCTCAGAGGTCGTGGATTTCCTGAAGAAAGCCGACGTGTGGTCGACGTTTCCTGGTCCTAATAATATGCAAAGTATATGCGTGACGGAAAGACAAATCTGGGCTGTGGATGTGCAGGGTCATTTATATAATAGCTGGTTAGCTGGCGAAGGACTTGACTGGAAGGTCTGCGATGCTCTCGCGAGTCAAGTTGCTGTGTCACCGTCTGGATGGATCGTCTGGCGGCTGCATAAGTTTTCTGTGTACGCGGCCACTGGTGTCACTACCAGAGCTCCGTATGGCACGAAATGGGTCGAAGTGGCACGTAAAGTTAAACATATCGCTGTGGATAATGCAGTTGCATGGTGAGTGCGTTCTCGTATTCATGGAATTCGTATCTCCTGTTTATGTTTAAGGTACGTGAAACAAAACGGGGAGCTGAGGATTCAAAAAGATCTGAACCGAGACCGACCAGCATACCGTTCTGATCCAGTCTTCTGCTCAGAAGGTCTTATCCATGTTGCGTGTCTGTCTGGTGTGGTTTGGGTGATGACTGAATCGAGGAATATTATGGTTCGAGTAGGCATTAAATCGGGCGTCGAGGAAGGCCAGGAGTGGTCGTACTTGCAGGGGTGTGTATATTTATCAGTAATTTGAGATTAGCATGTCTTGTTGAATTTTTCACAGCTTAGAACCAGGTCTCATACCCAGCTATTTCTGTCTCGGTGATCAAGAGACGGCTTGGATACTGGACATGGTGGGTCGCCTGTGGTTCACGACTGAAGTGACCAGTACTAACCCCCAAGGAAGTGGTCACTGGTGGCAGGTCAGTGCGGTCATCCATCAGTCAAGCTTTTATATTTGTAAACGCATCAGCAGGTCAGCCTCAGTTCATATTTAATGCAAGATGCTTCAGCGTTGGATTTTATCAAAACTGCGTTGTCAAACCCGAGAAGAAACCTCGCCAAACTCATCAACGGAGAACAAGAGGGGCTGTTAACGGCCGCCGCTAACGGGTTGTGGATGTGTCCTGGGAATAAAAGCGTGCTTCACGTCTGCAGAGGCAGCCTCATTGGTTCGTGGTGTGGAAATTCATCAAGAGATCCTGATTATTTTCATTACTTCAAGGTCACCGATGGTACCCAATCGTCTTGCAGGGCATGATGTCATCCACACGTTGGACTCACTTATCGGCATCTGGCCTTGAGTGCTCACACGGATTGTTGTGGGCGCAACAACCAAACGGGAGTCTGTTTTGTTTTCCTCCCGATTACAACAATTCCAGCCGAGTTATAGAAGTCAACGGTCCCGAGATAAGCGTACCTTTTAGGTGTTTGGCGGCATCCGTGGAATCCACTTGGGGTCTCTCACGAACCGGACAGATCTTCATTCGCGCTGGGATGGCCTGTCACTGCCCACAGGGAACTCGGTGGGCGAAACTGGATCTTACCCAGCTAGGTATGAGTTCGCAGATGAGGAAAGCCAATTTAAACTTTTTTTTGTTTAATAGGGGATGCAAAGTTAATCTCGATGTCTTGCGGCATGCAGAATGTTTGGGTGGTGGATAAGACAGGTTGTGTGTTTATGCGTATCAGCCTGAAGCCGCCGTCAGAGATGGCTTTGAACCCGGCCTGGTTGCCTGTGGCTGGTTCGACCAACTCCCTCACCACAAAGTTCACTCACGTTTATGCCGGACCTAATGACTGGATGGTAAATTGATGTGCAGTGCATGAATATTAAGTGAATTGAGTTCTTTTTCTAGGTCTGGGCGCTCGATAACAAAAACAATGTTTACGCTCGTAAAGGAATCACCGACTCAATGCCGATTGGAACCCACTGGGTTTACGTACAAGGTGAGATCTCAATCTCCTTTTTTGACGTCGCTTCACCTTTTTTCGTTCTTCAGGGGCCAACGCTGTCAGTCTGACTATCAGTGACCGCCATGTCTACGCTCTCACTCCTACTGGTGAGGTCTTGGTGAGGCTTGGGATTCTGGCTGAGGATGTTCTTGGTGACTATTGGCGCATGATACCAGGAGCTTTCATACAGTTGTCCGGTGCGACTGCAGATAATTTTTTAGTTACAGTTTCTTATGATTCTTGTTTGTTTTCTTCACAGTTGCCGCTGATGATCGGTTGTGGGGTCTGACCAAAGAAGGCGCTATGCAACAACGCCATATTCACTTCCTATCGCGCAAAGCGGTCCTCGGAGACCTCGGAATTAGTTATACTCAAGAAAGTTTGGATCATATCTGCCAAGAGTGGGAAGTTATTTGATGCACTATATATTTAATAATTTATATTTTATTGCACACGTTAGTCACTTCTAGTCACAAACTCTACGATCTCATTGTTAATCAATTATAAGTCCTTAATTATTATTTTGCTCTTATAATATTTTTCGGTGTTTAGGTTGTATCTATTCTTTCTCCTCCTTCCTACATCTAATTAATTTATTATCAAAAATACCATATCATATGTTAATTGCATTTAGTTTCAAGTTGAGGTTATTTATTTATTCACATTTTTTATAATTAATCATTTTTGTTTTCTCTTGAATCTTTGAATTAAATTTTGTCACAAATTGAATTGTTCATTTTTGTTATTCCTTTTGGATTTACTCCATTTTATTAATCATTGCCAATAAAAATTTTGCTCAATATCACTTGGATTTGTTTGTTCCTCGTAAATTATGGAACTGTAAAATTGAAAATCCCTGCTTAATGCATACTGAATTATTATTCATTACGTACCGATACTTGTGATTTTATCACCAGAAGTGCGTTATGATTTTACAAAATTGTTTTCACCGACGCGAGCGGCTGCGGCCTCCACCTTCACGTGCTGCAATGGCTTCGCTGTGTCGACTGCTGCGAGGGGGCCTCGCTCAATTAATTCCCATACAGACCCTCACTCGTCCTAATCACCATTTAGCATCGCTGAGATGCATCACAAGAAGCCAGAGCACAAGAATATCCAGCCTTGCGTTGCTATCAACGCGAAATTCGCACTGTATCGGTCAGATAAATAATGGCTACACTCAATGTCATTCTGTTGTCAGAGGCATGCGAACTTCGTCTTTGCTCTGTGATACGGAGACCGGCAACAAGTACTTCAGACAGACAGCTTCACTTTTCCCCAGTTTATATCAGGTTAGCTTAATCGAATTCTATTGTGATTAGAAATCTTTAATTATGTAACCACCAACTTATAAGCTACTGTGTAAAGCTACTACTATACTAGTACTACGACTTGCATAACCGTTAAAATTAAAGTGATGATTATAACCAGTGGCTGGCAGTGCAGAATATAGAGCGCTGGAAATCATTTTACCAAATCATAATTCACGATTTGATCATTTGATTCATTTCCTTGATTTATATCGCAGAAAGTGCCATATGAGTCTATCGAGAAAGTTTTGCCGAACGGTGACATTCAGCTGACAAACAGAGACAGCTATTTCTACGAAGAATATCTACGCAGAAAATTGCAGGAATGCAACGTGTTTGTAGGAGATCGCAATTTCATTCCTCATTCATGGATGAAAAGCTTGCAAGAGGCCACTACATTGTGCAGTATGTCACCAATTCTTATGATTCCCTCATTTAAGATATCTATTAATTGCAAAACCTTAAGTATGAGTTGCATGATAATGTAATATTTGAAAAAAATCTCTGTTGCAGAGAGAATTGACCAGTCACAAGGAATGATGATGCTGTACCTTTCCTCGATGGTCAAGGAGGTAGCACCTGGGAAGCGCTTGCAACTCACCAAGGATATTTGGAAATCGCTTCGAAGAGAAGGTAATAGGGGTGGTGGTTATTTAACTCATCTTATAACTGTTCTATTCTGTTTATTACAATCCAGGTTTAAGTTTCGAGATGACTCCTACTGTGTACAACACATACCTGGATGCTATACTTCAAAATAAAGGAAAGCTGGATGATGACATTGTTCTGAAAGTTATGGAAGAGAGACTCCACGTTCTACCTGATGTTGTCAGTGAATAAAATTCTGATTGGTTAATTTTTTAATTTTTTCTTTCTTTTGTTATTCTAGATGACGTACCAATTGTTGATCAAGAATCATTGCCAGGAAGGCGATATGGAGGCAGCCAGGTATAACGGAAGAAGAATTTAAAATCATAATCTGTAAATTTATTTAAATTGTTTGCAGTAAGATTCTATCCTACATGCAACAGCGTGGATTTTCAATGGAGTCGTGGATATTTGACACATTGATTTACGGACACATGAAAAATAAGTTGGTATTTTAATTCAAGATATATATAATTTATTTATCGTCTCATTTCGAAGGGATTACGAATCTGCTGAAGCCATAATCAACAGCATGAAGTGAGTATTGAATTTTTCATTCTGGTGTCATGTTGGGATCTAAATGTATATTTGGCATGATGACTAATTTATTCCCGATTTATCTTCCAGTGAAGCAGATCTCCGAATGACCTCTGACACGTATGAAACGATAATCCGATCTTACGCTAACAACGGTATGATTGAGGAAATGTTCCAGGTGAGTACGATGTGGATCTGTCGTCGGGAAACTTATTTTCTTCTCTACAGAAAATCGACGAATGCACCGGCAAAGGGCTATTTAGCGGAAACGTCGTTCTCTTCGAACTCATCGGCATTTTATCTGAGAAAGGCGATACGGCCTCCGTGCAAAGGGTACCACCCGATCCGCAGCCTTGCTTTCAATAATTGATATTTGCGTCCTCAGATTTTCTCGATTTTGAACCCTGATCACGTTCTCTTCTGGAAAGATTTAACCAGAGCGACCATCGATCTTGTGGCTCAAGGTCAGGTGGAAACGGCTGTTGAACTGCGGCGTTGGGCCCAACCTTATCACCAGGGAAACGACAACATGGCCATCATTCGGTCAATGGCTATCTGTAATTATCCCATTGATCAAATAGAGAAGGTCTACTCTACTCTGTACCATGATGGCGCTCAAAGCACTTTTATCGGAGCCCTCATATCTGGGGGAGTTATCTACCAAGATGATTCAGGTTTGTGATTTCTTCTGTGATATATTTTTTTTTTTTTTTATTTTTTTTTTCTATTTTGCAGGATATAGTTTGCAAGTGTTCCGCTATCTGGACTCGAAACCGGTGAGATTCGGGGGTCAAAAAAGGAGAAAAAAAAGAGAGGAAGTTTTGTGATCGTTTAAATTTCTTCTTTAGGATCAGGTTACGTGGAACGCCCCTCTTGCCACTGCTATCCTCACCGCTGCGATTAAAGAGAAAAGCAAGGATGGTGCGTATCTCTGTGTTCTGTTCGAGGGCCTTTCATTTTCTTGTTTTGCAGATATTCTCAGTGTCTGGCGAAATGTTTTTTGCCAGGATATCAAGGACGCCATCACCGTGGAGGGGCTCTATGAATTGCTCCTTCAACCGCTCTTCCAAATGAAAACAAGCAACGAGGAAATCATGGAATTCTTACAGGTTTAAAAGCTTTTGATTTATTGCTTTCTTCTTCCTGACAATCGCGGTTCTTTTTTCTCTCTCCTAAGGAAAATATCTCCATTACTGGATCTGAGCAATTTGAATGGATTAAAATCATTCTGGATCTGCGGCATTCACGTGTTCCAGAATTGACTCCAGAAGGTTGTGCTTCTTCCAATTGAATAATTGGTGGATTTTTGATTATTATAATTTTTTTAGCCATGCAGCAGCTAAAAGACATGCCTGACATGGGTGAGAGTTTAGTCGTCGGTGATCTCATCGCAAATGTTGTGATGAGGACTGGACGGGCCTCTTTTGCGATTGAGGTGAATTTAATTATTTTTTTGGGGGGTAAAATTTAATGTTTTTTTTCCATTTTACGAATGTGAACGCAGGCATTGAAACTCTTGCAACAAATCGAGGAAGCTCCGAGTTCTGTCTTGACGCAGTCTGTGGTCATGCATAGATGCTTCAAGAATTCAAGATGGAATTCGCGGGATTTGGTCGTTATTGATGAATTGTTGGATGGATATAAAGAAAACGTATTCTCTTTCTTATAATGTATTCCTATTTAACTATTTTTGGTTTTGTTCTTTGCGTTGGCAGAACATTCAATTGACTTGGAATCACCTGTGGAGAATGATTCAGATCTTGAAAGATAATAAAATCTGGTACGGTTACAATAAGGTTGGTCCATATTACGCTCTCTGTGTTTCATAATCTCCTGTTCAATTTCTCCAGCGTATCCAAGATATTCCAATTTGGCACTTCAAGGGCGAGACTACTTCACGTTCCAGGCCTTTACATTTCATGTCGTTATCGATCGACGAACTGGAGAAGACTCGAGAGGAGATGCAGTTGACTCCAGTGCAGAATTCAATGCTTCTCACAAGTCTCCTGCACAAATATGCACAGAACTGGGTCAGTCATTCTTGGTCAAAACTCTTTTGACTCAAACTTGCGTCTCAATATCAGGATCTCGATAAAGCGAGGGAAATGTTTGACGAGTTGGATATGGTTTTGGATTCCTGTTCCCGAAACAATTTAATCCTGATGGCGCTTGTCAGCTTGGAGTATTTTAAAGATATTCCCCGATCGGAAAAATACTGCGAGCTTCTGTACGTTTGCTTAATGATTTTTATGTTGTATTTTATATGTATTTTGTCTTCATCTGCAGTGCTGAAGAGAATCCATGGGAATCCAGGTATCTTAGCATTGTCTTGAACCAAGCTATGGAAATGTGCCGTGAGGGCAGAGTTCAGGGTAAGATTTCTTGTAATGGAGTCAGTTCAGAAAAGTTTTTTTCTTTTTTTAAGATGCCATAGATCGTTTGGAGTCCCTAAGGAAATCCAAGCCGAGCCGTCACTCAACTTTTCGACCCGTGTACAGTGGGCTGAACCAGGAAATAACCTCCCTGGATGCTTGCTGTCGGGTTATGGTCAACTCTCTGATCAACAAGCGTAACCTTGCTGGAGCCAGAGAACTGCTCACATCTCTGTGGGGAATGAAGTTCATTTCTGAGCGTGACTTTGCGCAGCATGGGCTGCAAATCGTTCGGCACTTAGTTCAAATGTAAGTCTTGGCTTTTATTTCACAGTTTTTCAAGTTTTCCGTCATATAGGGGTGAGCTGGATGAGGCTCTTGAGCTATATTCGACTTGCACGAGGTACGAAAAAGCTGCCTCTAGTGTGCAGTTATACACGGCATTGCTAAAGAGCGGAAGAATAGAAGACTTTGACAGAGGTACCAACATGATTCTCACTTGAATTCTTATCATAAAAATGATTGATTTCAGTAACAGAGCGATTGTCCGAGCGATTACCCAAGGAAGGTGCGGCTCTCCGTGTTGCTCTGTCGTACTTGCTGGCCGGGCAGCGTGACAAAGCCAACGAGATGCTGGAGGTACGCTGTTATTGCGCTTGATGGGTGATTTCACATTTATATTCTTTATTCAGAATCTCGCACCATCTGCCACACAGTCGCTGGTTGAAGATGGAGTTGTGATTCTTGAATCCATCCGCGATGTATGTGTAATCATGCGAGAATATTTCCGTTTGTATTTAATTGAGGGTTATTCAGTTGTCTGCGATCGAGGCTTTTTACTCCTGGAGGAAGAGCCACCACACAAAGAACCTGCGTCGCATTCAGTCTTCCCTCATTTCTGCTTACGGTAGGTTTTAAAAACAACGATTCATTTTCAATTCTACGTTTCCTCGTTTCAGTCGATGCTGAAGACGCTCCGTCTGCGTACAAGTTCCTCACGGAAGAGGACGTCCAGTGCTCTCTGGAGAGCCTCTCACCTTCCCTGAGAGCTCTATTCCAAAGATACGACCTTGAAGTTCCAAAATGCTTGGAGAAGACAGCCATTGCCGCGGCCAAGGTATGTTTTGTTTGAAATTTCTTAACTTGGCCTTTGACCTATTTGCTTGTTTTCCCAGAATCCTTCATCTGTTGTGAGGAAATTCCATTTCAACCACAAATTTGCTGAGCAAGCGTTGAAGGAAGCGATCGCAAAGGACCGATTCTTGTACATGAACACGATATTGTCAAGGTATAGTCCGTACTCTTTGTACCGGAGTTTTAATTTAAAATTTCCTCCAGCGCTGAAGCCCAAAATTTTAAGATTTCTGACGTGATGGTTGCCAAGGTGATCGCTGATGAGGCTCAGAGTAAATCAGTTCCTGGTAAAAATCTCGTGTTTTATTTCGAGTTTGTGTTAATCCCTTGGCACATTTCATTTTAGTTCTTCGAAAGATGCTCTGGGCCCTGGCTAATGAGAAGAGGTACTCAATTCTGAAGAGTCTGTCGTCGTTTTACCAGAAAATGAAACATCGTCATTTAGTTGACTCGATTCTATTAGCGTCCTACATCAAGCAGTGTGTATTTTTATTAATTTTTGTGGTTGTAATTTATTGCTACATATTTTCAGCGAGGATTATGAGCAGCTGTTTGATGACCTGACCTCCGACCCTAGTTTCCTTGTCGCACATCTGAACTCAAAACATATCTCTGTGCTTCCAAAGGAGAAACGTAAGTATTTTGTTTTTCAAGTGAGGGAAATATTCTTGATTTATTTATATATTTTTTTTTTTGCTCTCAGTTATGCCAGTTTTAGAGGACGCTCATGAGAAAGGCATAGATGTGATGCATAAGGTCGTCTCTTACTATGTTGCCAATGGTAACATTGACGAGCTTCGCGTGTTATTCACGGTAAGTTAATTCGATAATAATAATCTGGATGGGGTACCTAATGAAATCAATGTTAATGTTTTGTAATTTTATCTGCTTTTTTTTTTCACAGAAATATCCCGATTTGAAAGATACCGTGCAAGTTTATGGTATCTTCAGCCAAATTAACGAGTGCCTGGTAAGCCGTTATCAACATGTTTGTAAACCGTTTGAACTTTTCCGCCTGTTTTCACAGACCAGCTATCGTGACACCGAAACCATCGAACAAGTCGTTGAGCTCTTCAAAGGATCTCGTAACCATGCTAACGTCAGCAACGAAGCTATTCTTAAGCGCTGTAAGTCAAACATACTCGAGCATTTCCGCTAAATTTTTCCTCATGGATTTTCAGGTAACTTGAAGCAGTCAGACCGAGCACAAAACTTACTCCAAGCAGCTCTGGAAGGAGGATGCTCTGAGGCCGCACTCAGACCTTCCTCGACGGTCTTGAAAGATCTGTTGAATTTTGAGAATACGCCGCTGGAATTGCCACAGAGTGTTTAAGAGATTTTTCATGTGTGAATGTAGTTTTTTTCCTGTATGATTCAACTTGATATGCAAAGAAGAGGGACTGTGTTTTCTTTTTGTGTAAAATTTGTGGTAGTAGTTTGTTAGCCTCAAGAGTTTGTTTTATAAATAATTATTTCTATGCCCTATAAATGATATAACAAACTTTTCTCAAGTTTTTGTTTGGGTTTTATTTGTATTCTAAAGAAAACGATGTTTTTTTGAATTGATTGTGTTCTGAAATTCTGTGTTTTCCAACCGTAATTGTAATACATTATTAATCATAATGGGTGATTTAAAAAATGTAAAATAAGCCCAATATTATCCCAAGCATGAACTGCAAAATATGCTTTACGGTATTCTCGACGAGAAGCAAGTATTATTGACCTTGCTGTTGTAGGATCATCTTGATTGGCAACGAAAGATCTGCAAACGCAAATTGAAGTTACTTGATCTACTTAATTAAAAATCGTGGCTAACTTGGGTGATAAGCAGAGGTATCTCTTGGCCTCCACGTGCCAATGTCCCAGGCTTACGATTTCTTCAGGGACGGATAAGTTACGAAGGAATTCAGCCCCAATGTGTTCATGACCTTCATTTCCCAAGGTCACACCATCACTAACCATTAATTTCTGACCTCTTACCAAATGACCTACATCATGTAGAAATGCACTGAGGATGACCTATTTTAGATGTTTGATTCCAACAATTAATTTTGCAAATGACCGACAGAATGACTTTACCGAATCTGGCTGATCAGCACTCTCAGCGAGCATACCGCATTGTATCGCATGTTCCAGTTGTGTGACTGCCTCTGCGATGTATTCTTCGTGACCCTCGAATTCATAGAGGGAGTAAATAGATTATTTCTTCCAATGTAACCATATTGTGGTTGAGTGCTCTTGATGTACTTGCGTTTAGCTTATCAGCTGTTATTTTAGCAGATGCTCTGATAAGATTAATATTATACTTTGTGAATACGCGTAGGAATGATACAAAAATCAAGGCAGTATCTTAATTATTTTATTGGTTTTTATTTTCATTGATAAATTTCATTAATAAATTTAAATAAATTATGCATCCCACGAAACGGGGTAATCTGCATGAATGACCTAAAGATGAACAGAAAACAAACATAAAATACATTTTAATACACACAAAATAATCTACCTTGATAAGCATAAAAACATAATTTTAGAAAATAAAAGAGTCGTGAAAATCCCAGTTCTTGCGATTTATTCGTCTTGCACGCTCAGAGTGAAATTGTCCAACTCATCAAATTCTTTATTCATTTTCATCGCTAATTCCTCAGCTTTGGATATCTATAATAAACCAATCAAATGATTATTGGTAGTTAATCATAATTATTTAATAAACAAACCGATTTTTGGAATTTCTTGGGTAAGGCTTTCTTCTTTGTACCTTTCTTCTTCTTATCCGAAGTTCCAGATTCATACGTCTTACCTGGATAGATTTTTTTATTTTTTTGAGAGGGGATAAAAGTCAAGAATAACCAGCAAACTACTCACTGTATCTAAATCTTCATTTATAACCAATCGACCGTCGTCGGAATCTGATATCTTCTGGACGGGAGACAGGAGGTCCTCTGTCTGTGAATCGAATCCTGTGAAATCTTCGCTCGTGACTGGGGTGAACTCAGGTAGGGCACTAGGGGTTGAGGTCACTGTGTTGATATCAGAGATCAGTAGTGAAGGAGGGGTCATGAATACCCCGCTGTCGCCAATCGATGTAGCCGGAGAGGTTTTCTTTGACCGTGAACTTTTCTTGTTGACTGGAGTTTGGTTTTCTTTGCTGGATTTCTTCTTCCTTCTGATTGGTTTTACTTTCCTCTTCTTAGGAGAAGGGGATAACTCGAGTTTTAGACGAACTTCATCGGCGCCGACTTCAAAATCGTAGATGGAAGCCCCGCTTTCCACTGGGCTTTCCTGCGGTCATAATTTATTCATAATTGAAAATTTAATTTTGTTTTCAATTAAAACAGGGGAATTTTTCCATGGCGGTGAATCAGGAAAGTCATGTTAATGGTTTTAGCATAGTCTAAAGGTAATCATGTAAGCGTACCGGCAGGATCTTGGCCTTGATTTTTCTGTTCCTGGTGACTGACGGTCTCTGCTTAGCTTCGACGCTCTGAATGTGAACAGAACAAAAGTTGAAAGAAAGCGAAAGGAAAAGAAGCGATCGCTTACAGAATACTTCTTAGACAGTGATGTGATGATATCCTGGGTCTTCTCCTGCTCACTCTGAGCTGAACCGAAAGGAAAGTTTTTATAATTCAATTAATCATGATCAGAATTCTCAGATTCAAAGCAGTTTCTGATAAAATAAATGCAGCCACCTGGTTGCATGTAACGGCAACCCATAACCGCAATGCCATTGGGTCTCGTATAAACTACGTGACAATCATCATGAATGTAACACATAGCAGTTGGGTTCAGAGAGGAATTGATTCATAATCATAATGCAATATCTTCAGGCATTCATTGGAAACTGCTTGGAGTTCACTTTACGAAAGCAGATTTCAAAATTCAAAATATATTGTTGGGCGATAATAGCACTCTATACAAGCAAGTGAACAAAGCAATTATCAGATGATAGTAATTACTATTCAATGGTATATGTAACATATCCGACCAAGCGCCATTATACGGAGTTAGACTGAGATTGCGAGACTAGCTGTCGCTTCAATCTATTTTCTTTTTTGAAAGGCTGGAGTGATGCAGGAGCCAGCCGAAAGAAGTTGCACAGCTAAATACTGTAGAACAGGAAATTTCCACGGTTTTCGTGGTTTTATGGCTGAGGCCTTTATTTGCGGCACCAATTATTCGCGGTCAAGCGTAGGTTAATAATCACATAGTATAAAATCACCTATAAAGATTTTGTGGGCATCCAATTCTCGAGGTTGATCGTAACTGCGAATATAACAAAAATTTCCTGTTCTACGGTATGTCTATCAGCACAGAATGACAGATTATAAGATAAATCAGGCGAGGTCTACGAGACCCCTCGGTCGCATTGTAGTTCCAAGAATCCCCAGATTATGGCTACAGAATCTGATAATGCAGCTAAGTCATACTGATACTCACAGTGACTAGTGTAATAGTCGTAGATAAAGTTCAAGATAAGACTGCTAGAACGAGACTTAACAACTAACTTAGTTACTAAGTTTAGTAAGTAGTAGTGACTGTAGACGCAGAGACGTTTCCCCCCAGAGGGGAAACGTCACTGTAGTAAGTTAGTATCAGTACGACTGACTCACTGAGATAGTTTTTGGGATTGTTATTGGATATTTGGCACCAATTGGGACAATGAGCTATGAAATTCATGGTGCAGATCATTTACCGGGACATTTACGAGTCGAACTTCTCGTGGAAGGCATCATTAAAGTTAAATTACACAAAAAACAGCGAAAGTCATTTGTTTTGAACAGAGCGCCTCGCTTCTTGTCACGTGACCAAAATGACGAGATTCTTCCGCGGCCGGAAGAATAGTTCCGAAATTATTCGCCCGCAAAAAAACAAAATTACATTATGATCATGACTATAACCAGATCACAACGCATCTCAATCTGGCTCTCCGAGGACAATCCCGTTATTATTTTTACAGAGTCCTGATATAAAAGGACTGAAATCTTTTGACCTGACCTGACCTGACCACCCTCATTCGTTCACTGATAACATACACTATTCATACAACATTCTCTTGCGTGCTCCCGTTCAACTTTTTAACCCACCTGATGTAGTACGTTTTCATACTTAGCTAAAATATTACTTATACTGTGAATCATGATCAGCTCACGGTTGGTAAACAACGAAGGTACATATTTTAGGTCAAGCTAAATATTACAATAATTATGGCTTTGTAAACAACACCAATTGTGTTCCATATCCATGTAGGCTTTTATATTTGAAGTGTCCGTATTAAAGTGCACATTTTAATATCCTCACAAAAGGTGATTGTGTTGAAAAAACTTCACGAAACTCAAGAAGAAAAGATACATTGTCAGCTTAAAGCATATGGCTCAACAGGGTATAGCATTCATCAGTGCTCAACAGTGTGTCATTTGATTGGAATTTACGAAGGCATTCAGTCTAATTTGATATCAATTATCCAGGTATCGCTTCACTGACCATAATGATTTCAAGGGATTGGAGGTACGTACCCAAATTCATGAATAGACAATTAAATAGCATAGCATACATCGATGAAAGGAAACTGTGTCGCAGATAGGTTATTTGTTAAAGTATTTGAACTCCGACTGAATGATATATTCTGTTGTTGCTGGAATTTTCACTCTGTATCAATGCAAACATGTATACATATTTTGAAATTTTGATAACATATAAATATACGTACAATATTGGTATACATGTTTAAATGTTATTAATTTCACCAAAAGTCAAAACGTATTTTATGGATCAATATAGTTTCATTGCCATTTTATTGAGTCATCATGATTACATGGAGAGGTGATTACAAAGATCTTATAGCTGGAATCAGAATGCATATCATTCAATTATCGGGAATTACAGAATATTTTTTTTTGTATGTTTACGATGTTCACGGAATTATTGGAAATCGTGTTCGTTTTCCAACTTTAAAGTCCGAAAAATAGAGAGATGAAATATAATTAAAATAAAGGCAATTGAAGACACTCTCATAATTTTGTTTCCATTTCAACATATCAGTTTGCCGTGAATGTTAGTTATGAGCGTGGGATACTCGCGCGATCGGATCGGACGAGGATAGATGATCGGAATCGCATGTACGCCCTTTAACCGTCTTTACAATGAAGATTGCTATCGACAGAGCTCTTGCTTGGCCGCATTCGTGTGCAATGAAATCACTGAATACGTTGTATAATAATAACAATAGCTAGGCTTATTGTTCCTAAATATTTTTCCTCGTCCTTCATGTTTTACAGTCACAGCGTTTTACCATGCAACATGCCTTCTTCATTGTTTATATTATCCATGTATGCACGGAAAATTGCAAATTGACACAGCATATGTTTAAATTGGTTCATTAATTGGCCTGGAAGCTGTCTTAAATACTGGACAGTGGGTACATTTCAAAACTTTATTAATGCTATACAAACAGGGATGAAACTGACAGGTGCTGAGTTCACCTTCACAATGAACAATGCGTCAGCAGTGGGAGTTAATGGCCCTCGATGTGGAATACACAGCTCTGCATAAAAGCTGAGCTGCACATCATCGGTTATCCACCATGGGGCATGCTGCTGCACTGTGCGTTACCGCATCCATCGCTCTGCTTATTGCAGGTGAGTTGATAACTTTATTTATTTATTTTTTATTATTTATTATTATTTTTTATTTTTTATTTTTTTTTTTTGGGGGGGGATAAAATTTAAATTTAACCTTAAAATAAATTAGCTACTTTTCTTCTGGTACAGTTGAATCCAATTAACTTAAAACACAGAAAGAGTTATTCAAGGCTTGTTAGCAACCATATAATAGTAGCAAAGCGATTTTGGGGATTTGTTTTTTATAATCAAGAGTTCGTTAATTTAAACAGTGAGCATGTCCTCAATGCAAGTGGGATTTTGTCTCAACAAGTATTTATGGAAAGCAAAGTGGGCAGTGGATCCATGAATTTATTGCAAAGGACGATGAACTTTGCGTGTAATGAACGTCAGTTATTGGTCCCACTTCAGTATTTGTTCCCATATGCCAGTGATTCGTATTGCAGGACCACGCATCACTCATCAACTGGGCGTCTATATACGAACTAGAATTTGTGACGTCGCAAATCTGTGTTTTGATTAGAGGTACATGTAATTATCTTTGACAGTTCTGCAATATTCATATCACGTGACTCCCCCCCCCCCACAAAAAAGACACCAATCTCTCACATGAGATAGCCTTTGTTTCTTACTCATTGTCACACCTGGGAAGTAGCTAGTGCGAGTATTTTCGGTATATGATAGCAAATAAGGCTCATAAAGGCTTAGATAAGTTAATATGTTTGAACCAACACAGCATATTTCATTACAATTCAGTATTCTCTTCGATTTGCAAGATTTTGTATTTTTCACAATTAATTGCATACCTGTAGATCGATGAATGAATGGCCGTAAAAACAGAGAGATAAATTTTCTGCGAATATGCAAGACGAGTTATGTACATGAAATAGCGTTACATACATTCACTGCAAGTAAAAAAATATATCTGTACCATGATATGAACAATGTAATAAACCATGATTTGACAAGCAGAAGCAGATGGAAGTAATGGTTATAAATATCACAAATAATTATAGATCGAATCAATCGACGTTTATCCCCTTCAATTCTCCTAATTTTAAAATAATGAAATTGAATGGGCCAATTTTATAGATATATCGTCTAAGCTGAGTGCATGTGATTATTAATTGCATCATTATTTTAGACAGGGAAAAACATTGCTCTAAATCTTGACATTATGAATTTAATGTACCTTCGACAATATCTATGACTGATAATGTTGTGTGGAATCTCTTTCTGATGATTGCATGGCATTCTATGAATTGGTTCCAGGAGGCCAAGCTGAGACAACACACTGTCCTGTCGACTGCGCACGTAGGTCACTGAACTAGCGGAATCATTCACATGCATTCAAGTACTTGGTCTATATTCCAGATTCTCACTGGGACTACAGAGGCACTGACCTAAGTGAGTCTTGGTTAATCAGCTAGCTTCAATGCTAGCACATTAATGGTTAATTCCCATATTGATAGGCATTTCTCATTGTAACGTTTTTTATGTTAAATGATCTGACAGGAATTTCTATTAACACGGTTGTAATGTTAAATGTATTCAGAGGAATTATTTCCAATTGTTTATATTTATTTTTAGAAATTTGCATTATAATTAAGGGATTGGTGCTTCTTGTTTCTGCAACCTTGTAATATTTCTTCCAAAATATAATAATATCATAAAATTGTCTCTTAATTAGCACCGGATTGCTGGTCGACTTGCTTTCCGGACTGTGCTGGTTCTAACCAGTCTCCGATTGACTTGGATGATGGAAGTGCCACCTTGTTTGGCGTGTTCGACCCGCCGATGATCACAGGGCCTGATAAGCTTGATATGATTGCTGAAAACATTGGACACAGTGGTGAGAAAATGAGAGAAATCAAAAACCAAAAACGAAATCACGATTTATGACTAATTAAGTACCTGTTTAATCTAAAATACATGATTAAATCGTCGAACAGATTAGCACACAAGCTGACACTTAGATGAATGCAAAACATTTAAGTATTGATTTCTAATTAAACATGAAAAATGTGAATTCAATTTTCAGTGAAGTTCACAACCAAAGATTCCGACAGAATGACCTTCAGCGGTGTCGGCCTCAACTCAACATTTGTGCTTGAGCAATTCCACTTCCACTGGGGATCCCACGACAACAAAGGCTCGGAGCACACCTTGAACGGAGAGGCCTTTCCCATGGAGGTGCGTTTCCTGATCAGTCATGCAATGCAATCAATCCATTCTTGACAGATGCATGCGGTTACATACAACAGCAAGTATGCTTCGTTTGACGCAGCGGCTACTCAGAGTGATGGTCTGGCAGTGTTTGCCTTTTTCTTCGAGGTGATTGTCTTGATAACTATTGACAGAAAGTAAAAGCATCATTAAAAATTAATCAATCCTCATCCGAATTAATGATTAAACTTCAGGATATCGGATGATGACATCCCGGATATTCGAATACTAGATACCGGATCCAGATATCCACGCATCCCTACTTTCTATTATGTGCACAATAATATATTTTCTAGATTGTAGCTATACCTTCTGCTATTCTGCCATGTCCGCTCGCATAATTGCAGAGTACCAATAATAAGCCTTGAAAGCATGATCGAGTGATATTATTTGTCTTTGTATTGCAGATTGCCAGGCAGGACAATCATCAGTTGGACAATCTCATTAGAGTCGTCAGAAAGCTGCGAAATAAAGGTGCTTTGAACTACTAGTATCTCCAAACAAATTCCTCGTATTTTTTGCATGAGTATTGAGAATGAAAATTATTGTCAAATTTACAGATGATTCCCAAACCGTGCGCGTGTTTCCAGTGGAGGGTTTGCTCTCCAACTTTGGAGGAACTTTCTTCCGTTACTCGGGAAGCTTAACAACTCCAGGATGCACGGAGGGCATCACCTGGACCACCTTCGTTGAACCAACAATAGCCATTTCCCCCAAACAGGTATGTCCTTTTACGAGGGGCGTAACATGCACAAAGCTGTACAACTGAAAAGCAGCGCTCGGAAACTTCGTGGTTACCGCGATAAAAGAATCGTACACTCAAACTAAAACTATTTCTAAAATTATTCTGGAGCAGTTATTTGTAAATTTCGTTGAACTCTGTAGAGAGTGAAATGAACACGACTCTGTGGCACTGATGGATGCACCGCATCTTGCAGGCATGCGTGCCTGCAACTCCATTTGGGAGATGGATTCCCACTCTTCCCCCAGGTTGCGTGTTAGAGCTTGTGGATTTCTACGTCTCAGAGCTGCCACTCGCCTCCCTAGGTTGTCCCACATAAGCTCAATTGGTCTTAGGTTAGCAGAATAGGTGATCCACCCAATTAGCGGGATTTAGTTTTCAACCAGAAAATTTCTTGTGTGGATCGCGACGTGCGTTGTCCTGCTGGTAGACCTGCAGCTCCAGTTGAGTATAGCCAAGAAAGGAACAAGATGAGAGATAAGGATTTCGTCGTTGGAATTCAAATTTTCATTGATGAAGACCAGTTCGGACCGATGTTCACAGCCCCCCCCCCCCCACACCATCACACAGGGCCCTCCTCATCAGTTGCATCAAAGAGGAAGAATATTATTAATTACGAGATATTGTTGAGGGGTTGACGCCAAAGAAACGAGAAAAACCTGATGGCGGTCTATTCCCGCTCGCAGCATTTCAATTGCTTACCATCGCTGTGCCTCTGCTAGATGTAGCATCGCAAAAATTCAGGTGGCAAAAGATTGAGGCAGGGATACTGATTACTCATTCACATAATGAAATCGACACGTCTATTGTTTGCGTGAATTTTGGGCTAAAACCCAGATTTTTTGTTTCTCTCTATACAAGACTGAAATTGACACGCAAGTCAGTAAAATGCGCCTATGAATCAGCTACTCTTAAAATTTCAATATATATTATTTCCGCGATTGGTAAAGTTATGGGTATTTTTGTTGCGTTGCAGTTCATTATAATACTGAACAGCAAAAGAAACACCGCGAGAGAAAAATAAAAGGGAATTGAATCAATAAATAAGTTCTCATAAAATAAAAACATGCTTGTAGATTTCGGTTTAGTATAATATTCCTATATTATTTGTGAATTCACAAAGCAAACGGGTATTTGTCCGAAACTGCTGTGGCGGTGAATATGTTAACACGGCTTTCGATACTGTAACGTCTCGTTCACAGATGCTGGTGTTCAGACATGTCAAGACCGTGAATGAAAATGTGAGAGGCAAGAAAAGACACATGTACAACAACTTCAGGGAGACTGAACCCCTCAACGACAGAGTGCTGTACAAGGGAACCATCACCATATGAACACCCGACTATTGGACATTTACAAGTCTTAAATCGTTTTATTTGCTGTCAAATAAACAAGATTTAGAGCATCCAATTGCATTTTGATATTCTCATGACATATAACTGTGACATTAATTATGATATTCTTATGACATATAACCGTGACATTAGTGGCAACGTGGTATGCATGAAAATGTATACTTCAAGTTCTCAATATGATTTATGTTATGATAATAGCTCTTCGTTTGGTGGAGTGCTTTGAACAGGTACGTTATGATCTCTTCCATAATACTAGATTGCAAATATATACAATGACAAGATGGTCGCCTCGCTATCTCTCCCCGTTGATCAATCATTTCTTCGTAAACCTGACGCCACCTAATCGAGGTTGTCGAAAGCATTGCTGTCCTGAGCTGAAAAAAAAAAAAAAAATAATAATCACAATGCAACCAAGAATAACACAGAATAAATACACTGTGGTTAGCTCCTCAAGGGTAGCGGAGTAGTTCCCACACGTGTGTGCACTACGCAACGGCTTGGGGAGCTACACTGTGGTGAGTCTTTTGCACAAACCAATAGGACTATTGCCCTGACCGCATAAACCTGAGGACACCACTCACGATTGCACCAACAGTGTCTCCATTGGCAACAGTGTTTCTATTGGCAAATGTGAGAACTGGGGATCTTGTCACTGTAGAATCATTGCTAATGGTACACCGTATGCAATCATGACACTCGTCTGTGTTCCAGTACATTCCCGGATTTCTTAGGTTTACTGAATCCAAGTATGCTGTAAACAATTAGACGTTATGACTTATAAGTGAAAACTTCCAATTACCATGCCGATTATCATGCACCATAAATATGAAACTGTGAAAAGATAACTTAATTATAAATGACGTGTGAAATGAAACGTGAAATAATTAACGCCAGAATATTTATTGAATAAATTCGAATATTTTGAATAATTCAGATTTTTAATTTTTCTCTCGAGGTGACAGAGCTCTTCAATCAGCTGTAGTGGAAAAAAGAAATCACATGTAAATTTAACAGGTTCCCAAAACAAAATGCCAAACGTGAAATGTGCCATCTGTATCCGATATGGACAGTTTGTTGCACTAGAGCAATTGGCTATGTGTGTACATATGCAACAAACACTCACCAGATTCGATGACGTATTATCTACAAGATTTGCATCCGTCATCTATGTGGCACACACCATCGTTGCAAATCATGTCATCGCATGGTGTCTTTGTCTCACTGAGGGTGCAATCCTTGTCTGTTTGACATTGACATCCCAATCGTTCCGCGCAGATGGCTTGCTCTTTAGCTACGCAAGGCCCCAGGTCAGCAGGGGCTGATTTGGCAATGACCTGTCGAGAATTCAGTTTATTGGTTGGTAAACTTATTTATATCCTTCTGTTTATTGGAGATTTTGAACTTCGCAGGGTGTAAAATGTGACATCTAGAAAATTGTCAAAATGAATTCTAAACCACCCCGTTGCTCCAAGTCATTAAAACAGATATATAAATGACGTAAAAAAATGTAATTCAATGCAGATTCTGAATCTTCGAGGTGAGTACCAATCGTAAGAGAATAAATCTTTGGCGCATTAAATATAAAATGTTCCCATAAAATAGTGTTACCCATAGAGCTTTGAAATGTTTTAGAGTTCATTTGTGCAAGGATCGATATATGCAAAGAGTTTTTACCTGGCAAGCGCACAAACCAACAGCAAAGATGATCAGAGCCAACTTCATTCTTGATGCTCAAAAATGCGAATGGAAGTTTTAATTTGGCTGAATGAACATCCAGATTGTTATAATTGATTACACCGAGGCGTCAGGTGTAATGTTGATCCGTCACAGACAGAAATCGTTGGATGACATCTGTCTGCAATACGTATTCTTTTGTCGATATCATTTCTGCGTATTGCGTTGTGTCAATTTGCGCTGTTTATACACAAAAGAAAAGAACAATACGTGAATGAATGATATCAGATTATAAAAATAAATAAATCTATACACTTGACCGTGTGCTGGCTCATCTAATCTCATCTTTATGTGCCAGTAAATTGGAATACACGCATACGCTATCAAACTCATGAAGCCTACATTTGCGAGTGCTGGGAGGCCAGTTGTTCTCAACATATTTATTCGGAATATGAGAGCGTCAGCCTTTAAGCGACTTAATCGTCTACCAATTGTCTGTCATTTCCTTGCGAAGGCCAAGTGAATTTGAATGACCATTGGTGTTCGCAGCCAACTCGATGCATCGGTTTTACGGCTCCATCCAACTCTCATGGGTGATATCGGCTCCACTTGGATCCCCAGGCAATATAGATGGAACACCTTTATATATATATAAACACTAGAATAACGCCAGGTGCATATGCACTAAACCTAAAATAATATCCCAGAAGGTGATCGAGGCAGACGTAATGCCGAGTCGGTGTGCGGAAAAGCGTAAGATTTTACAGTTCAAATTGCGAAGAATGAGTGAAAAATAAAAATAAAAGGAAAAGACAGTATTCAGTTCAGGAATATTTCTTTTCCAGTAATAATCTATTTGTTCAGCAAAAATAGGCTGCAATCAAACGAAGCAGAGAATAATTTCAAATCGTAAAAATTTAACATTGGTAATATGTATTCTTATACCATATAATATTGAAAAAAAATAATACAATGAGTAGAAAATTATTTGAACGCCACACAAAAAGACTCTGAAGCGAATGGAAAGAGAATAATATAGATATACATCTTAATTATGGCAGTAAGTTCAATGAATTGAAAAACAATGACTTAACGAAACTATGGCAACCGGAAAGAAACCGTGTTTCTTTTTTCTTCTTTTTTTTTAGCTACATCAGTTGGGAGAGTAATGGCACAAAGTGAATCACAGATGAGAAACAAAATGCAGAGTTAACAATCGTCCCCGAAAAAGGGATGTCATAACGCAATAAGTCATGCTTGGCGCCACCAAGCGGCAGCACGAGTCACCAGGGTGTTAGTTGGGGGAGTAGAAGGCTCCAGCCGAACGTCTGTCTGCGTCATCCATCCGCAAATCGATTTTAGAGTTCTTTTTCTTTGGCCGACGTATGACACCAATTTTGCGTAAGCTTTTACGGATAAGTCCTCCGCGGTCAATGTCATCTTTGGACGTGTCCATCTGATTTTGACTGGCCAAAGAAACTTCTGAAGAGGACGAGTGGTGTTGGTTGCTGCCTAGGGTGCTGACTTTCCTTCCGTAGTCCAGTTGGTCATCGCCGTAAGCGTCGTCTACCCCGATCGTCAGTTTCCGCGACTTTGTCGGTTTAAGGGTCTGTGATTTTGGTGTCATCAACTTTGGTTTATTTGGTGAGGAGACCTTCATAGAAGTGGTAAGAGGTAGAGAAGCAGTTTTCTCGGCGCGGACTGTTCGTACGTAATAAATGCTTGACTTGCTTTTGAGTTTGTCATAGAGTGCTGTGAACGACGGCCGTTCTTCGGGTAACTCCCTCCAACACTGCTTCATGATGGAGTATAAATCAGGAGAACAACCCACTGGTTTATCCAAACGGCCACCCTCGATAACGTACATTGTAGCCTGTTCACTGGACATCTCAGTGTATGGTCGAGCCCCAGCACTGAAGATCTCCCAGTACACCACACCGATGGACCAGACATCCGATTTGGTGCTGTAGGTTGAGTTGAGAAGCACTTCAGGGGCTGCCCATTTGATGGAGATCTTCTCGGACTTGGCAGCTTGGTAGTTGTCATCGTTCACAAAACAGGCTCTGCCAAAGTCAGAGAGCTTTACACACATGTCTTCAGTGAGCAAGAAATTCCTTGCTGCAACGTCTCTATGCAGAAGGTATTTCTGACTTTCCAAGTAATACATGGCCGCAGTTACTTGTATGCACAGATCAAAGAAGATGTCAATGCTCTCAGCTGGTAGGTTGTGCTGGCGGAGACAGTCCCGTAGGCTACCGCGAGAGATGAATTCAGTCACAATGAAGAATGGCTTTGCAGTACAGCTGACACCGAGGAGACGCACAACATGATCGTGTTTCAGTCCCATCATGACACGCGCTTCCTCGATGAAATCATCTTCATCGGTTGTGGTGAGGTCGCTTCGTTGAAGCACTTTCACTGCTACAGTTGAGCTCCTGTAGACTGCCGAGCAAACGACGCCAAAGTGTCCTTTACCGATGATCTTACCCGTCAAATTCAGAGAAGATCTATTCAGCTCGTATCTTGCGTCATAATGGTAACCAGGGATGATAGGCAGACGAGCTTCCTTGAGGGGTCTACGCAAGCGGGTGGCTAGTTGGCTCTTGTTTCCTTGGAAGAACTTGACCAAGTTTTGAATATTCATGAATGAGTGATCATGGCCGCGTATCATCACATCCCCATGATTGTTCTCCACGATATGATAATGAACGACGTCACCATTCTTTCGACACACTGACAAATTGTATGCCACATTAGAGTTCATCGCCCGGTAGACCACAAAACAACCCTCTTGCTTTTCGGCTTCCAGGAAAAGTGTGGCTTGACGTGATGATAAGGGTATTGGGTAGAACCAAGATTCACCCTCAGGGTCTCCATAGCGTTTCAGAAGATTGGTTGGAATGTAGAACGCACTGCCAGATTTGTCAAAAGCGAGTGATACACTAAGGAACTGGTGAAGCGGACTTTCCCTGCAGACATCTTCTGTAGGTGTGAAGACTTCAGAGTTTTCTGCAACCAAATGATCATCCTTCTTCAGTAGAATACGTTTAGGAATGTCGAGATCAGCAGGTGTGAAATTGAACTTTCCATCCTTGAATTTGTCAAATTTCCCTGATTTATCCGAACTTTTGACATAGGATCTTGGATCAAGATATGAAGTACTGCTCAACATAGACGGTGATTGCCGATCAAAAAGGTCAATGTCCTCGTAGTATGAGTCATCGGAGTCCGAGGAGACATTATTTGGAGCAATATGCACATCAGACAATGTTCCCGGCAGAAGTGGAGGCAGAAGAGGAAGACGGTTGGCTGAGGCTCTTGAAGTTCTCCGCGGAGGAATTGCCAAAGAAAATTCTACACCAGAATCGGTGTTTGACCGCAAACTGCCTGAAGCCCGAGTGCTGTCCAAAGAATCTCCAGAAGCTTTTGAACTCTCATCTGGCAAGCCAAGCGAGGGGTTACTGTCACCATCAGCATTGCGTAAAGGTGATGTATTCCGATGAGGGACAGGGGGCTGATCCCCATACACTGGCTGTTCCTCTTCTTCCTCCTCAGTAGTATCCAGTGTTGGAGTGATCGGCTCATACTGCTCCTCCTCAATGTCCAGCAAGTCTTTCTTGACCTCGAGATTATTGTCTGCTGTCAAGGTGTTGGTGCTGATAGAGCTACAGGTGCTACTGTAGTAGATGTCATCAACTTTGTCAACCGGCTTCGGCTCTACTGTCACTGAGTCACCGCTGTCGGCCTTTCCCTCCCCGTCTTGTTTCTCTGGCTCCTTGCTCTCCTCCTCGATTAATGTGGCATCTACAGTGTCATCAACACTGCCTTCTTGATCACTCTTGGCTTCTAAATTGTCCTTTGAATCTTCAGCATTGTGAGAGGTGTTGTTGTGGTCATTTGAATCTTCAGGACTGTGAGGGGTGTTGTTGTTCTCTTCGTCAGCGTTGATGTCATTTTCGATCTTGATTTCTTTGTCAATCTTTGGCTTTGGTGGAACGACAGGCGCAATCTTCTTTTCCGTAGGAGGTGTTTCGGCCGGGGGTGCACTTTGAGGAGGCGGCGGTGGAGGAGCCTCCTCTTCAGAAACGGAAGACCGACTGTTGGGCATAGACGACAGTGGAGGAAGGTTATCTGGTTTGGGAGGCACAGGTGGGGGAGGAGTTGTTGATGGTATGTCATCATCATCCTCAGGACTCTCAAAGACAAAGTGCTCGATAGTTTCCTTGATCGACAGTTGGCGATGAACACCAGGACTCTTGTTTTCTCGTTTCTTCTCTTCATTTTCTTGGGGATTGGGATCCACTACATATACAGTACAGTACTTGGAAGGTTTCTTAACTTGCTCAGGTATATCACAAGGTTCAATTTTCTTGAAGAGGATGTTACGCACTAATGCTGCCATGTAACTATCTGAAGTGCGTTGGGCGTCGATTTCGTCTTCCCTAGAGACGTAATCCGTATGCTTGACCCAAGACTCCTGTTGTAAACGACCTCTCATGGGAATGGCGTAACAGTTGATGTAATCATCCTCCTCCTTCTCCTCTACAAGAATCTCAACGTCTAGAGAACCATCAATGGACTCGCCATTCACAAGATCACTGTCTGCTTTGTGTAGGTTATTCCGCAAGAGTTTCCGCACAGCTTCACCAGAAAGTGCCACCTTTTCCCTATGCTGATTCTCATGAACTTCGTTTTCATGGACGGTTTTGACAGTTTCTTCCATCCAATAGTGCAGGTGCTTGTAGTGCTCCTTCAGAGCTTCCATAAAGAGCAGGAAAGTCTTGTCACTGCGCGAGTGTAGGCGGTCAAGGAAACAACCGACTCGCTGCTCGCGGGTGGGAAAGTTCAAGATCTGCTCCCGGATATCAGTTTTGAATCCTTCGTCGGATGACATGTACTCCAGAATGTCTGGTACATCCATGTCGCGGAGGAGGAGCATCCTGCATCTTAAGAGGACCTTCCGGTTGAGGTCTCCCAGGGCCCCAAACTCAGAAGATGGCTTCTTCACTCTTGGCATGCTTGCAGCTCACAAACGACGCATTTTCCTGAAATGAATAATACGAGGTGAGAGAAGTCTTGAGGCAAATGACAAGAACATCTATCAGAACTGGTATGTGTGATTGTCAAAGAACGTCAATTTATACCAAGGTTAAGAGTCGGGGTGTAGTACTTGTGTGATTTTTCACAACTATTGTGCAATCGAAAAAAATATTCACATTTTGTCTAAACCAATTTTTCTTCCCTAGTAAAACTCCTCCACCCAGAAGAATTGCTTGAGCATAAAAGCAGCCTTTCAGTCGAATGATGTCTACGCTCTTCACAGTGACCTCAAAAATGTTTTTCGCACAACAGGCTGGAGGATACGGTGCACTTGACGAAGCATGAATTTAATTAACCATTTATCTAAAAATACACATCAATCAAACTCGTTGTTGAAATTATCAGAATTGGCAAAATATATAATTGTGCAAAAACTTGAAAAAAACCAACCAAGCAGTTAGCACAGTGTACTCCCATTCAGCGCCAACGACGTAAAACACGTTGAATGAAATGTAAAAATCAACTTGATATATAGCTACAGGTATTTGCAATTATGCCTTGAAGCAAGTCACTTTAAAAGGTAGAATAAAACACGGGTCCATGTTTTAAAGAGTTTCAAACACCATGACTAGATGTGGGAGTTTTTCAAAACCACCGCACACGAACAGCTGTCAATCTTAGCTCTACGGAGATGGGTAATAAAACACGTCTGGATCTCAGCGTTGAAAGATATAGCCGGTTGATAGGTCAAATAAAAGCCTACCTCAGCTGACCTGCTTCCCTCTAGTATAGAACAACAATCTTAAACAAGACGCTGTTTTCACAGATAGTGATGATCAGAGTGGAAACATTACACCATGTTTTCATAGATGATCACGTGATCAGAAGGAAATGCTTTCAAACCGTCTTTAGACACAAAAACATTTTCCGCACCACACATGCACACTTGCTAATATTGCAGAGCTGTAACTTATCCTCGAGAAGTTGAGATGAGCACTGCTGACATGAGCACAGTTCCCAAGTATTTAAGGCATGAATTTGCGGTGGTGTTTCGTCACGATCTGCTGCCCATGCTGCTGAGCTTAATAGTCTGTGTTTTATGAGCTTTTGTGGTCGTTCGATTCTCTGACGAACTGACGCGAGGTCAGGGAAAGGATGGGGAAAATGACTAATGGTCTTCTGGGAAGAGCAGTTACAGCTAATCAGTGTGTTTAATGTGGCCACCCTCGCACTGTCAACCGATGATGTACGTACTTGTTTGCACCAATCACCTTTAATTATCTTTGTTTTGCAGAAATCGGCAGTCATGATTTATTTTTGGCTCTGTGTAAGGCGTCTTGTTTACTAAGTTCGAGAAGAGCATTTTTTTTCTCCTATGATGTTTACCACGTGTATCCAATATCAGATACTCTCTGAAAACTTTAGATCAAGTTGCCTGGCTCTTGGAGTCATCTACTAATGATTGACACGGCATTGTGGGTAAAACAGATGGAAAGGCATGTTTATGCAAATGCACTGTATATAGTACATACATCTTTGTGCACATAAATATACAGAATAATGTAATTTCCCAAATGTGTTATACTTTTGATTGAAACAGCTTTAGGTAAAGCTAAACTCCATGAATAAATATGCAATTTGTAGAAGAAAATTAATGTGAGTACTGAGTAGGGAACCACGAGGAGCATATTTGAACAGAAACGTATTCATCATTCCCTGGAAATGTGCTATACATGTGCCAACTCAAAGAGAAAGAGGTATAGGAAGAGAAAGAAAAAATATCAGGAACTCTTAAAAGATTTGCACTTGAGAGACTAAGTAATTTTAAACTCACACCAGACTTATGAAATACAGAGCGAAGAAAAAACCAAGAGCCTTGAAAAAGAAAAAAAACCGTCCTGAGCGTGTCCTCAGAAATTCGTGAATAGAATAAAATTTCATGAAATCATCCGAGGATATATAGTTATTATAGGGAGCACTATTATCCAACAGGAAGTTGTGAATATTTGGGAGCTCATGAATGGACGTATAATCACCATGCAATTACGGGAAACCGTCGGTTTCGTATTATTATTTTTTTTTGGGTGTCAGTTGAGTTGTTATTGTGCAGTTTTGTGAAAAAGATGTCACTTTGCATCTGATAAGTTCGTTACCCTGCCCCACCCTTAAGTACTTGGGTACTTTGAGTTGCCACAAAAGAATAATGTTGATAAAACTTGGAACACGTGCGCTGAAGATAATATTGTTCAATAAACTAAGTCTCTAAGTGTTCAACTCCATCCTTCTTGCAATTGCATGAGTACAGTCATAAATATTGGCGTTATTTTTCCTCTCCTGAACTTACCAACGTGACGGAGGACGTTATTGACGGCATGTACAAAAATAAAATTCCCTTCAGCAAATTCAGAAGCCATTTCAGCACGTTCGGCATATTAATAAACTTGGCACGAACTCCCAAGCTTAACAACTCAAATCATCAATAAGCTATAATATATGCTGGCCCGACGTGAGCAGGTACCTGTTATGAATTTAGTTACACGCCATAAGTCACCATATTGCACTAGAAGGTGGAAAAGTGCTTAAATTAATCAACTATCAAAGAGAAATACATGTTACCTTGATTAGCTTATCGTTCACCGCATGTATAAGTGGCCATCAATATAAAAGTCCAATTCTCAGCCGCAATCTTTGGACTCGGTTTAGTAAACACATCTAGGGGTCGATATACCACTTGTTTAGGAGTGCAATGAAGAGCAACACCAACAAATAAAACGCCAAGATATATTCCAGATAATACCCACAGGAGATTTCTATTGATTAATGACTCATTTTCAAAGGTACTTTAATTCAACACGAACGACCAATCCATTCCAATTTGCAGTTGTGATTTTACGGCACCACCGACATTTTATTAGGAGTGAGTGATGGGGTTTTACGGCTCCACCCAACCCATTCGAGTGATACGGGTGCCAGAACAGAAGGCCCGGGACCGGGGGTTTCCCCTACTCTTATCGATAAATCCCAAGGGTCGTTATCCTACATACCACCATAGACAGTAGTATACAGCGCCCGGCCTTGTTACGCAGTTTGGCAGCACTGCAGAGTCACCGAAGAATTATAATTATAATTCACAATCATAACGCCCGTGGTCTGATCGGGTCTCGAACGACATTTCATTGAGCGGTGGACACATAATCATGTATATATAATATATAGGTTAACAGCATATTTATAAATACGGTTTGGGACATCATTGCGATATATCATACCATAATTGTAACGTATAACAGTACTTATTTCCAAGACTATTTCCATTGAGCGTTATACACAACAAATACTATCCAATGTTAGCGTAAACCTGTAATTCTAGATAGCCACAAAACCGTCAAGATCTATTAGAATAAACTCCCTCACCAACTCAAGTGAGACACGACTAAACAGACTTTCACAAAGTACACCTCCCTCTGCACACAAACCTCTGTGTAAAACTCCAATAAACACCTTCTTCCTCCTCACAGCGCAGCGTACAAATATTTTATCTCTGCTCTCTTCAAATCGTCTGCATGTGCTGATCAGGACACATGATCTCACATACTTTTTATATATACTCAGAGAGCAACATACGAGCTTAGGATGCAATCTATCAACCGCAATTTTGGCAGCAATGGGAGGAACTTTGACGAGATGTGTGACAGCTGCAAAGAGCGTGAGAACGTAGAAGACTGAGTGTAACCCAAAATGACCTCACAAAACAAACCCTTGACAGGCAGTTTTAATGAGGTATTTAAACGTGTTAGATCCACTTAAGGTCTTTCAAGTATTGGTTTTGATATTCAGAGATTTCTAAGACGTACCTCTTGAATGTTTACTCTTGGTCAATACTGAGATATCCGCTACTGTTGTGTGTATAACTTCACATCCTCCTGGGTTAAAGACGAATGCACAGACAGCTAGAACACTTGTTGAAGTTCCTTGCAAGACTGAGGTGCTAGCACTCACTCGCAGCGCTCTTTTAATCAGCACGCACGCTGTGCTATTGCAATACCGCACACCCTTCTCCACACAAAGGATTCTTAAGACCGGGTCTATACCCATGCATGCTATACAAACCCACTTGATGCGAGATTTTAAGATAACAAGCATGTTATAATGAATATTGATATTACATGAATATTCATTGGCTAAAGTGGCATATTTGCTCATGTGTTACACACGGAAGTTGTACGACCTTGTTAGTGCAACATACTACGTTTGATTGCACTCTTTGAACCAACGGCGGATCTACGCTTCATATTTATAGTCATAAAGTTACTATGTGTCCTTATAGCATCTCTTGTCAATATTCGTGTATCTTATATTTCAGTTTCTTTTGAATTCTTACTATTCATAGCGTAACATGTTTTACATACACATCTAAAATATTTGACGGCAAAGCATAAGAATATGAATCATGGGTTTCGGTGCAAATAGGGAAATGTATCACTATAGCGCTGTGTTATGTCTTGAAATCCGGAATCGATACCGAAATAAAATTCGGTTCGCTTATATGATAACGACCGAATTTTGTTGATATATTAGAGCGCAGCTGTATATATAATTTCTGATGTGCTTATTATGTACTTATTGAATACAAATAAAAGATAAATACAAAAGTTAAAATTGCAAAAATATAAAAACAATTAAAAACTCACTTGATCAGATATGTCACAGTTCGACAGACAGTGAAATGATACAAATTCCAGCGAATGAATAAACACCTTAGCCAAACGCCTTTATTAAGGACCAAGAAAATATGTGACGCACAGAAAAACTTCTCTCCTCTCACGCCAAAACTTAATTAACCGTAAAAATCTGTTGACGAAAAACCTCATTAAATACTCGAAGAGGCAAGACTTCGCCCCGGCCTGACCTCACCAATGCTCGAGTGAAAAGCTCGAAGAATATGATTAATTGGGTGTATATAAGATGCCTTTGATACGGCTTCATTAGAAGAGGTGAAACTATTAAATCGGTGGGAAGCCGTCTTGTCTTTGGGTTTTGACCTTTTAAGTCAAAATTATTGTGAATGGATCTGGGGACAAATTGTTATGAATTGGTATGCAGTTGATTTATGACTTGTCAATAGTGGATTTGTTGGTCGTGAGAGGGTTGACAGGATGTCGACCTTCTTGCTAAGGTCAGCGAATGTCTGATGGTGAATATAATTATTTATGGTCATTGTTGATTAATCCGAACAGCCACTTGATGCTGCCAGGAATGTGAAATAAAACTTACGATAGTTTTTAATGGAGAGGGGGAGGGGGTAGGGTTAAGGGTTCCTTTTGATTTATAGCTTAAGATATATTAAATAAGAAGGGTCGGGTGGAGAGAAAGAAGGTGTGGGTAAACGGGATAGGTAGAAGGACAAGGGAGATATAGGAGAGGAAGTATGGCAAGATCATCTATGTGGGAGAATAGTATGGCAGCTTTATAATTGACCACAATCACACGCACTCACCTTTTCTTGATATGATATATCCGACAGATACAATTGTTATGAACACATTTTGTTGAGCTCTGTGGTGACAACGTGCTCACAATCAGTAGTGCACATGGTCAAGGAGTCAGGTCAGGACAGGTGAGGAGTTCACCTGCGGTGATATGGACTAATCAATTACAAGGTGATAAGATTGTTGAGGGTGATCTCATATACCGTTACGTGATTAATCCGATTCGATATTGACAAATATTATTATTATTATTTCGCAATCAATGCATTTCCGTAATTATCATTGATCATCAACAATTATCAGCAATAATTAATAGCATTCACATGGTTCTTCTCTTTTACCTTGTGTATACAAACTAGTATTTCACTCATATGAAGTATACTACATTAATTCAGCAGCGATCGTACTTAATTAGCAGCATATTCAAGAATCCATTAAATCGTCAAAGAAACACTACGCATACACAAGAGAAATATATTAAATTTACCTAGAAAGTCTTGGAAAAACAATCAACGTTGGTATTTACAAAGAAAGAGCACCCTTTGCCCGGTTTGTAACTCATCCGATTTTTCTTCTTTTCAACAGCTGCCCTGGGAATATTACCTGCAACTGTATAACATGTTCATGTCAATCTTAGGCTATGATGTCAGTCATTATATAATCCCCAAAAGAAAAATATATATTTAAGAGGCAACCATTATAGGCAGTGTGCGAAAGATGTGCTAAGCTTAATTCTTATATGCAGAAATTCGATAATGGGCTTATTGGTATAACTATTGGTTCTAATTCATAGTAAAACTACAGTGTGTATAAGTAATTATTTAATAACACAAAGATAATAGAGAATGCATTGTAGACACAATACATTTGTTTGCATATTCAATACGATGCCACCAGATGGAAGCAATGGATTTCCAGGGTCGTGTAGAGCAGTGGTTATCTTGCTCGCCGCCCACGTGAGAATTAAGTCCTCGGTCTGATGGACTTCACAAATATGTAACACAATCTAGAAAGTAAGAGCAAAGATGAAGGGTTAACTAGAACGCCTATAGGGGTCAATATGTGATTGATCAGAATTGAAGCCAGAATTAAGGGGAACATTTTGTTGAATGTCGAGGGGTCGCCATCAGAACACCTCAATGAAAACTCGACATGCTGATGCTTTATGTTATATATTCCCCTTAAATTCCAAGCTTTCGTGAAACTGTGCTCTAACATGACACATTCATTTTAGTAATTCTTGAGTATAAGGATTTAAACAATAAATTTAAAATCTTTCAATTCGAAAGGGTGGTTGCTTTCTTGAAAAAAACAAAAAATGCCGTTTCTCGCTATTAAATGGCGATGTAATTTGCATTATTGATAATTATAAGATGGCAGAGACTTATGAGATCATGATATCAATTAAGGAAGATTTAATGAACCCTCTTGGATGATATATGAAACCAAGTCACGTTTGAAGAAGCAACAAGAAACCTCGAAATTAAAATTAAAATAAATATTGCAAGCATCCTTTTGTGAAGGTCTTGATTTGTACTAATACAACAGTAGATCCAAATTGGACGAACGAGAGTTATGTCCTCAGCCAGGACGCTACAAACACTCTTCTTCCTCTAAGCTACGAGTGCGCAGTACTTGATGCATTGACGCCTACTACTGGACTCAATGCAACCAATGACGCTGTTTATAGTAAGCACTTTTCAGCAAGGTATCATTGTATCTTGTACGCGGCTTGACCTCAAATCATTTGAGACTGAGGCGACCACATTTGACTAAATATAGATAAAAGCGTGATGGAACACTTGAGTTTGTTTACAAGTGGAAAAGGAAGTAGTTCTTCTATCAAGATATCATTTCTCCTCCTACAACATCACCTCCTCCTCATCTTATTCACCCGATTCTTCCTCACAATCATTTCTCCTTTTACAACATCACCTCCTCCTCATCTTATTCACCCGATTCCTCCTCACAATGTTACTCTGAAACCGTCTATTCTCCTCGACCAGCAAGGTCATTGGAACAGTTGAGTGCAATTCAAATAGCTATTTAATGTCTCAAAATATGGGCATTCTACGTTACAAAATGGACCCTTAAATGGTCAACTGGGGTCAATCACCGATTCAAACAGCGTAATATAGGGGCCATCTGTTGTTAACTGGTTACGGTGACCAGCGGATGACCCACCCAGGCACTCCACCTCCAAAAGGGTTTAACGACCTCTTGCCTTAAGACGTTAAAAAAGAAGGCTCTGACGGATGCCCAAAACCCATTAGGCGAACATTTCGCGAAAATTTACGACGTTCATCTGTCAAAACAGGGCAATATTTGAACTTTTGGTGAAAACAACCAACATATTTTTTTTTGCACAATCTTTTTTCAGAGTGAGCGGCGCCTGTTTGCTGTAAACAGTAGCGTTTATTATCGCTATTAAGTTCACCATTCACGCCTTCCAATTTGTCCAATGCGTGATTTTGCTGAGTTGTCGGCCTTCTGCGGTTGTATGATGAGGCAAACATATAATGATGAAAGATAATGTAGCAAGAGTGTATGTATGTCTTTGGCCTACCTACCTTACATTTTTATAGACTAGAAACCACCTGGTATATCTATATGAAACGTGTATCATGCATCTACATGCACAACTATAATAATACATGTAATATTGCATAAACTCATGCATCTATATGCAGAACTATAACATTGTATAACCCCGTATTCAAATGCAGAATAGAAGGAGATTGAGTCCATTCAGAAGATTTTCAAGGATTTCCAAAATACATTTGTCATTTTAATCGATGCCTAAATTAAAAAAAAAAAAAAAATAATAAAATAAAATAAACCAAGATAAGTTGCTATTTCTCTTACACCCTAAGAATAACCTTCTCCAGGTATGACACTCCAATATTCTGAGCATTATTCGTGTTGACATGATCTCTATATGCGTTACTAGTTCTTCGGCAGTCGTCCATGCTGCCAAGATTGCTGCCTAAATTAAACCAGTCCTGGGCATGTACTCTCCAGACACGGGCCAGGGGTCGAGCAATGATGGAAGCCACACAATGACTCATTATACGCGTATAGCTTAGATTGCGGTTGCACTTGGAGTAACTTCATGCTCCGGATGGCTTTCGGGTTTCTGACCTTATCGATCTTATATGAGATCGAGGTGCGAGCCGACTATTTTTGCAGATTCCCAAAAGTCTCAATTCTTTTGGGTAGAGAGCACTTTCACGGTACATTTAGAGTAATGCAATTTCACCAGCCATCGAATGATCTTATTGTTTTAGCCCGATTGGATTTCTCCCACACAAGAAACTGCGCCCACTTGTCACACTTGTACACGACCTAATAATCTGCCATGATTTCTCCAGGGCGCTGTCCAGGTCATACAATGACTCATAAATTCCATATGATGTCTCGATTGGGCTGAGCTTGGTGGCGCACCAGAGCTTATAACGAGGTGCGTTATGGTTTCTATATAACGCTGCCAAGCATAGATGTAAATGCATTGTACTTGCACTTGAATCATAACGTGTTTTATAGCCGCAATTATCTGCCTGGCAATGAGATCCAGATTGAAGTTTTGTTTCCTAAACCATAAAATATATTGGGGATATTTATGTATACTGCTTATAATTTTTATTATGTGTAGTTGTTGAATGATAATGCCATCCGACGTATGCCAGTATACAGGGTCATTATCCTACCAGGCCATTATGATCGCCTACGTTAACACATTCACCGCCAAAGCATTTTCGGGCCGATACCCCTACACCGCCAGGTATTTTACTCAAAAAGCCTTGACTTCACCGCTCTGTAATTTTTATATGAAGTGAACACACGCATTCCTACATATTTTATATATTAGGATAGGATTCTTTTGTGAATCCAACCATATAAAATTCAACACCATACATGCAATACAGCTCTGAACAACACATACTTTGATGAAAACCACACCCGCGCAGTTTTCTCTCAGCTACCAGTATGACCAGCATAACACGCATTGTGATTACAGAAGTTACGTTGTGTAGGCATAACTATTACCGCACGATAACGACCCCGGTAATTAGCAGATCAAAGGATGAGAATGACAGTTATCAACTCGAGAGTTCGAGTCGGCGCTAACTTGAATTTCAGTCGCTAATTAGCTCGCTTTCTCAAATCCGTTTTGCATCACAAACCCGCACTGTTGTTAGAGAGATGCCTTGAAAACACTGCTTTGATGTGTAGCATAAAAGTATGCCGAATTAGGAATAGTCAGTTGGAATAACTTGATAATTTATTTATTGATCAGTGTGCCTAAACCAAAGACGGAGGCACACGTGTATTATTATAATTGTATTTGAAAGGAAAATCAGGGTACGTACACCTGTGTTCTCTAGCAAGTGCAAAGAGAATGATGCTACACCTCTGTACATGTATATAATCAACAATGACAAAATAAAGACTATAATAATGTGTTCCATAGACGATAGTAGATGCTAGAGAAACGAGAACATCAACGCATTTGATACCACTACTAAGTCCATGTCTCGTTAACTCATAACTCCCGTGAGTTACATCAGTACTCCAATCCCGACTTGCAACCCCCATGTTGCACCCACATCACGCATCTCGCCAGACACTCGATCGTCGCTGATGGAGGCGAAGAAGGCCACCAAGCCAGTGTGGGCGGTATATCTTGAAAACTTCAAAGAAAACTTCAAAGAAATGCATATTCGGGAAACCCTTATGTTTACAGTTATATCGACGACAAACAATAGAAA
>KB306788.1:163032-194298 GCA_000328365.1 Capitella teleta | reverse complement strand
TCTAGTAACCCCGAATGGGCCAGTGCGCCATGCTCGTCGGCTGAATGCATAGTCTTAGCATAAGGACATGTGCATATCCTATAATAACACGATGCTTCAGTCATGGTCTTGCTTGGCTAATCAGTGTGGAACAAATGATTAAACTGACAAGAAATCGGCAACGTTATTCACAGCTTACATTCCACAACTTTAAAGTTGCCATGAACTCTCATGATCCGCATGAATATAAAAATAAAGCCTATTGAAACGATTTGTAACGCACGAACTGCTCAATAAGTCTTTAGAAACTGTCTGAAAATAACATTTCCATAAATGACCCAGATTAATAAAAACTATTTAGATGTATTGTTGCTGGATATATGAATAGCTCTTTAATTTCATGAGACTTGTGTGTGAGAGTTGAGTGAATAACTCGCGATATTTCGCGATATCTCGCGATATTTCGTAATTATTTCCTTGACTCAACAATCTAACCCAGCTGGATAACATGTAAAACTTCCTGTTGCAAATAACTCAACAATCTAACGCATCCGGATGACTTAATCCATCCGCGAGGCCAAAATTACAATAGAATGCTTCATCTATATCTTATCATATCTCTGAATATAACAAACAAACGCTAGAATAAATGACCTTTGACCTGCCAGTTCAACATTGACAGATCCTCCATTTAATATGCATAACTGCAAACAAAAATTAGTGCAGACGCGCATCTGCATGTAGACAATAATTGTGAGTCATCATAAGGTCAAAATAGTCAGCACGTGTGTTATGCCAGAATATTTTTACATAATGAGAGCTTATAAAGAAAGGGCATGCACAACGCGTTCATTATGCACGGATTAGGCACTTATATCAACAAGATTGATTGGCTGGCAGACTTATTAAGAGGTATATAATAAAGCGTTTATATTAAGACGTCGTTTCATTATTTTCAATTGTTGCATTTGAATTATATTTTATCTTGATGCATTATTGAATGCCAGGATCCCCCCAAAAAAAATGCATGTGATACATTTGAAAGTGGTTAACACAATGAAACGAAATTCAATGACAGTTTCTTGCATTTATTTCATAAATCAGGCAATGAAATATGATTACATAAAGGACAACGAGGCACAGGAGCTTTCATTTTTGATGCCAGAATGGGAGGTGGTTTGGGCACTCTGACAAGAGTAGGCATGAGCCTGTTTCTGTAAACATATTCCTGGTGTTGACAGATGAAATTGAAGTATGTGCTTTACATACATGTATCTTGCTTGAGCATTCACACACTGTGAATCCTCGAAATGATTGCCTATTGTGCTGCTTCTGAATGACTGATGCAGACACAAGTCATCTCGCCTGATGTTCTGCACCAAAACATCACATCTGAGAGTGATGACACAACATTCTTTGTAAATGCAACAAAGCAAGGTGTAATAGTGGAGTTGTGACACTTTTACGAAGTCTGGCAAATGGTCCATGTGACAGGTTAAACAAAATACTCAACTGTGATTTTTTTTTTTTTAAATATGAAAAACTAATGTCTTTTGATCTGCTGGAAAAGTAAAAAAATGATCCGAAAACTTATCCTTGATAATCATCGCATCCAAAAGTTGAGCATTAGCTCCATAGCCGGATGACCACTTGCTCCTTTTATCATATTTTCGTAACAAATAATTTTAACGACGATCTGCCATCTTTGCAATGCTAATTGAGGTGGTGGTGGTTGTGAATCGCATTATACTCGCGCACACTTGAAGTTTGTGCGAGTTTGTGCAAGTTATGTATGGAAGTCCAGAAGGGTCGTAACGTAGAATTAGTTCACGGAGCATTTAATTGCTCCGCGAAGCAATGAATTGATCCGCGGACTAATTCGAATTAGTCCGCGGAACAATTCCCGCGGGCTCTCATTGGCTGGCGTAGCGCTCCTCCCTCCACGTGCTCTGAAATGATTCGCGGACTAATTCCAACCAATCACAGAGGCCGTGACAGGATTTATATTTTGTTTTCACCCCCTTTCAGTTCGCTACAATGATAATGCCGAGTCTGCGAGGCATCGGAAATTGTATAGTTGTTTGAATTGTTTCTTTGTGTTAGTCTGCAATTAAGTTGTCAGAAATTGTCAGGTTATCAGCAGCTGATAGCCAGATAGCTAGCATGGCCGCAAATCCGGTGGTATTTCTCCAAGGTGTTCGCCGCGAAGTTGATCTGTGCGTCAACATTTTACTTGCTGGAGGTGCCGCGGTAACACCGCCAATACAAGGCGCAAGCCAATTGGCTGCATGGCAAACCAATGATAGCGGAGCAGTACTCTGAATTGCTCCGCGGAGCAATTAAATGTTCCGTGAACTAATTCTGGGTTATGACCCTTCTGGCCTTCCATAGTTATGTGCTAATTACGCCGCGGCTCGCTCATTCAAAGCGCTTTGGAGCTTGACCAGCAGAAGGTGTGAGGTTGGGCTCGTTGCCGATTGGAGTGAGAGTTGGGTTTCTTGTTAAAGTTTCTTTGCTTAAATTAAACCTGGTTTGCATATCTTTTTACCTGACCTGAGACAGACAGGGATGAAGTGCATTGACCTGGACGCCAGAAGAAGTTCCTCCTGGTTGGATCTCTTTCTCTTCCAGAGAGACAAGAAAAGACCGGCTCCTGCTGTGCCAACCAAAGACAGGGCAAAAACCAGGTAATCGGCCCAATGGAATTCTCTCTTCTCGATTCCAGCTTCCTCCATCTTGTTTGTATCCTATGAAGAGATACAAATTGAATACATTAATCAGGATCAAATTATATAATGACATATTATAGCTCAGTATCACTTGCAACCATTCTTTATGTGACTTTGCATTGTATCGCATGGCCTATGTCCTTTTTGCCAAAAATAATTCCAATGTGGTCACTCAAACTCTCCTCGCATCCCATGACCGTTTAACTTAATTATAATCTTTTTTTTTTTACACACGGTTATGTTATTACTATAAATTGTACCCCTATATCAACACAGTCGACGCTGTTATTTGGTTATTCCCACCAATTTCAAAGGTTAGTTTCTGTCATGTTCAGATTGAGTGAAGCATTCCGGCCAGCTCACCCAAGACCATTTTTGCTCCGTTCTAATCCAGTGCGCTCAAACCCAATCTGTTAATCGCCGATACCTTCGTCGCGACGATGGTCCGTGCCTTTCAGACCAGCAGACTGCAGGAATGTTTGCAATATTCTTTCTGATGGGGTCACCAAGCAGCAACCAATGAGACTCCAACAGGCTCACTGCTCCACCGCCGTATTGCAAGTGGCACTGGCCGGTGTGATCATATTACCCGAATTCTACGATGTAATCCATTGGTTGTTGTTCGATCAAAGAATCAATGTTGCAGCAGACACAAGCATGGCTCATGTCTGCTGCAAAATAAATACTTGATACTTGTGTTTCGTGATCGTTCAATTAAAAAAAAAAAAAAAAAAAAAAAGGAGAAATTTTTGATTTACTTGAACCACGTGTCAATAAAATGGCTACTGGTATAGAGTCAAATTCATAGACTGATGGATGCAAAGACGATGCGTAGAATATACGCAATCAAACGGAATCTGCTTTCAGAATCCACCATCTCTACTTTAAGGGCTTTGTGATTATTTAAATTGAGATTCATAATTCAGAATCATGGACGTAGCCAGCACTGAATATAATATTAATTAATTAAAAAAAAATATACTGGAGCGCAGCCAAGCGAAGGTGAGGGGACTGGTAGTAAGAGTGCAATAAAAATAAGTATTAACACTGTTAAGAAATATAAATTCCATAAAACCCTTATTTTAAAGAAAAAAAATAAGCTATTCCTAATTTAATATATACTTAACAAAGTATTCCTAATTTAATATATTGTTTGTAATCACACAAAGCAAACGGTATGAGTGATTACATCTGTTTGTCCAATAAGCATATTTTATTGTCTCGCGCCAACATAATAAAGAGTAGTGCTCAGTATACTTTCGGAAACACCGGAAATGTGAAATCAAATTTCATGGCGATTCCTCTCATGCTAACACAAATAATTGAGATGCACCGTAATTTTTTTATAAAGCCTCCATAACACTTTACACACTTTATAAAAAAATACGTAAATGCATTTCATTTATTTATGTTCTCATTATTCTTATGCTTAAAGCAGTACACGACTGCGTTTCCACTTATATACGTCACCTGTCAATGTGTGTGCTGTCTCCGATGATCTCGTTGCTATATTCCAACAACAGGCCTCGTGATGGCATGAAAGCATGCTTATATGAACACGTGTTGTTCCCTTTATCGAACGGCTTCCCCTACAAAGACAAGTTCGTTTTCGAAGCCAGCCAGCCGATTGCTTTGTGGCTGATTAACTGTGATTTTTTCCCGATTGGCTCGTAATCACTGGACATATACTGGGACGCAGCCCTAGTAAAGGGGAGGGGGCTGGTGTGGGAGTGCAATAGAAATAATTATAAATATTGTTAAAAATATGAATTAAAATAATGAACATTGTTATTAGAAAAAAACCTACTATTATGAATATGATATAGGTTTGGCTGGTAACGGAGTGAAATAGACATTATCATGATTACTGTTAAGAAATAGAAATTAAAATAATAAACGCTTTTAGTAATATTGTGAATACGATCTAGGTTTCGGCTTAATAGACTAGTATTCCTAATTTCCTGTGTCATTGTTTGTTATCACACAAAGCAAACGGTTTGACTTCTTGCAACTGTTTGCCCAAAAAGCATGTTTTATTGTCTCGCGCCATCATACTAAAGAGTAGATATCGCTCAATGCTCTTTGAGAAATACCGGAAATTTGAAATGAAATTTCTTTGCGATTCCACTTTTGCGAACATAAATAAATGAGATTTTAGATTTTAAAGCCTTATTGAGATTCCACGCACACACGTACAAAGAAAAAGTAATATAGATACAAATTTTGTGGAGGATGAAACGTATTCGAATAATGTCATTACAAATCGAAACATAATAAAACATAGACTAAAATTCCTAATCGAGAATGTTCTTTTTATTTCGTAATTTTTATGAAATGCGCGGATTATTATTCATTTGATTTAATCTTTCATCTTTCATTTCCAAATTATTATTGCTTTTATTTGTTTTACATGTACATTGTCCTCGTGAACCCAAAATTCACCTCTGTCATGAACGAATAAATATTTATGGGTGTGCAAATAAGTGAAAAATTGTAATAAATATGTAATAATTATTATTGTAACACAACGCTAATACGATAATATGGCTGACATGTCGCTCATTATACTTGGAACTCCTTAGCTTTTATGATTGAATGCCTTCGAATAGGATAATTATGATGTCGGTTTTGCAATTAGGATGTGTTGTTCCATTTGAATTTGTTTTTCAATTTTCGGCGGTGACGGTGGAGCCATACATGAAATGTGGCGGCTCTGAAGTCAAGAGAGCCAAGGACGGATGAGGAGTTTGAACAGAAGCCACGTGATGTAAAGGTTCATTCATATTGCATAATCTCTAACACTTCCAATACACAACAGGTACTTTTCTTTTTTTTTGGAGTTCGTTAATTATCAGTAGAAACTACATGTGTATATACATTTTAGAGCCTTCGGTTTTAAATCATCATTGTTATCATTTCCACCCTCTCTGAAGTCGCGATCACATCCAGTCACCCCTCGCAACCGAACACCCATGGTTTTGTACAATATTGTTTTTCGGGGTCTAAGACGAGTCATGCTAAGACGGTGATTTACTAATTCGGAATCGAATACGTCTAATGGGTAGGATACTTTCTAGGCGTGTCTTCCCACATGTAAGATACATGTACAATTCCATAGATGTATTCGTAATATTGATTTTTGTTTGTAATGTCATGTCAGAAAATGACAATCCATGCATGTATGATGTTTGCGTCATGTCTCATCATTACATGTAACTAGAAAAAATCATAGAGATATCCAAAGATAATTGCAATGAAAATAGTATAATTATAAATACGCAAAATACCATAACAAAAACCTTTACTTTTTTTTGTAATTGCCCTTTTCAAGCGTATAAATACTATTATTGGTAAGATGTTGTATAAGATATTGGTTGTCAACTTGTCATAGATAACACCATAGCAACAAGTGCAAGCACTAGTAATCAAACGGGATGTATATATTATTATTCGTCCAAGATATATATTGAAAATCATAAAAATAATTAATGGTATAATTCAACCTAAATAATGACTGATTCTGTTTTTTTTTTTTTAATATCGGTAGAAGTTCCAGTGAATTCCCTAATCTGATCATTGATCTAGTGTTAATACATTCTCTGGAATGAGTGAATTGCTTATAATTATATTTAGGTTTTATCTGGCTGTGAGGCATATAATTTATAGCAATAAATTAACGCCAACACACTCACTCTATGAAGCTCAGGGCTTGGTGTAAGACAATACTTAGACATGCATATGGCTCCTGAGGTTCAAACCATCAACATATATGCAGTACTGCATGAAGACCACAGATGACTTTGGATTATTTATTCATGATTAGTCGCTTAACTCTTATAATTATGTTTGTTATGTTTTGTGAATACACTCAAGTACAACTGATTATTTCACTTCATTGGTTCTTATAGAAGTACTCATATAATAATAGGAAGAAGCTCGTCTCCATATCGATTTGCACAACGACCTAAAACCTAATGGAAATCCAATACTGATGAATAATGGCTAAAGATAATTTCTATATGTTCTCATCTAGAACAAGATTTCTACTCCATGTTTTTCTTCTAATGCTGAATTCGCTCAACTTCCTCAACAGTCCTTGCTTAAAAAGATACATGAAAAATAAATATATCTCGTAACTTATTTACACGATCTCGCCTCTGAACCATATGAAATACCTGAGCGATTAGTATTTGGATGAAAACAACTAAAATAAAAGATATAATTGTCAAGATATGAGTCTACTAAAACTATTATTGATAATTATATTATTTAGTTACACAGTGCGGTTTTAGAGAAAAGATCTGTTTTGGAACACATTACCCAAAGTGGGAAAATCCCCATTATACCACTCAGTGAGTCTGCCAGCCAATCAGCTGTGTGTATTTGCATGATTTATTCGTGTATAAATAACGCGGATAAATAAACAAATAGCATAGATCACTCTCGCCATTCACCTAATGCTAAAGTCTCAAAATGCAATTTCATAACGCCTCTGCTCATTGGACGTTATGATCGCATATTCGTTAAAATAAGCCACGCGGAAGAATAGCGCAAAGCTCGTCTGCACGATGGCGTCGCCTCGATTTTCAGTCGGCAATTATGCCAGAATTTGGTGTCAGAGAAACTTTAGGCTTTCATTTATATGTTGTGAAAATATGCAATAAATGTACGAAGTGGGGGATGAACATCGTGATAAATAAAATATTGTTATGTCTGCTTGACTCAAAAGGTCAAAGGTCATCAAGTCGAGGGTCTGACAAGTGCCGTATATTAATCGATTTTAAAGGATTAACAGAGATCAAAAACATGTATAATGATTTATCCGAATTTGACAGATGTCATGTATTGCTTCATTCGAGTAAATCGAAATGACAACGGTATAAAGTGATCAGCGTTCACGAAATCCAGCTTTGCTTCTGCGGGAACAGGCCAAATATGAACTACTCATTTATGTTGACGCATAATGAAGTTGGTGATAAAAATAATTGTGATGAGTGGTGGGCCAAAAGTTTATTATTATTATATTATTGTTATATTGTGTTATTCTGCGCCCATTAATTTATGCAAAGAAATCAGGTAATTAAGAAGCATATTTTGAATGAGGGAAGAACATTTAAATGCGAGTGGTGAGTGATTGCGAAGAGAGCAAAATCAGATGAGCCCCTGAATGATCATTGATGAATGTCATCTCTTGTAAGGCAATTCAATACAAAATCTATGCTTCGTTTTTATTTTAGGAGATAAACAATAGTGCTACTGTCACAACTATAGCACTCTAGAACAAAACAACAGAACGAGAGCGTTGCCTTAATGATGCGTTCAATGAAGCCTATCCATGGTTCAGGGCCATGGTTGTCGCCAAAAGTGGAAATATCACGAAATGATGAGTGCACTGTGTTAATTGCGATAAATCGGCATAAGTGTTGATGAAATTGAAATATAAATAATAGGAATAGCAGCAAAGCTTGCCAGATTAACCATATGAAGTATTTATTTCTCTTATTTTGGTGTAATTTTACACTGTGATCTGTTTTGTAACACTTTCTCAGAAATGTGATGCACAATTGGAAAACATTGAGATCTTTAACATGGAGTAGACAGACTACTTTTGGCCCACTATGTATTTTAGAAGAAAAAAAGGCTTATTTCACGAGGATTTTTTTTTACACTAATATCGGAGATGGCTGAGCAATTCAGGACCAAGCATAACGTTTAACACCAACCATGAATGAATACTCTTGTTTGCCTTTGTTTTTGTTTTTTGTTTGTGTTTGGTATTTTTAATTCGATGTTTTCTCATGAAAATAAAACATAGTTTTTGGCTGAACTTGAAAATGTTGTTGACATTTAACGTACCAAAAACCATTGTGTTAATGAAACAAAAACAACCTGAGTGAAATTATGTTAAAAGCGATATAATTATAACTGAAGAATGTAGTTGCACCCTATTATGATTCGATCTTTTTTTAAATTTTTCATTCGATGTTCCGTATCATAATCATAACGTTTTTCTCATCCCTTGCATTATGATTGCATAAATAATGATTATCTGTGGGCTGCACAACTCTTCCTGGTGCGTAAGAATAGACGATGACAACAAAATGGAACATACAGTTTACCGAAGTAAATGTTTGTTTTCCAAGGTAATTTTCGTGGTATAATCGGGTTAAATCACTTGGAAGTCGATGATTATGCAAGGATTGATAACGTTCTCGTGAATGTGGAGCCAAATAACCAAACTCGACTTCGTCTCGTCGGTTATTTGGCTCCACATCCACTCGAACGTTATCAATCCTACCATAATCACCTCCTTCCCGTGACTTATCCCTTAATTATAATTGTCCCACAATGAATGAAAAGACTTTCCTACTAACTCAAATGTTATTCTATCGCCTTTATTGACCCAGAAAACGCTTGAAACAACAACAACATTGCCTTATTGTGACCAATATCAACAAATTATATTTTTTGACAGGTAAGCTAAATAATTAAAACGCTAATTAGTTAATTTTTTTCATGGCACCACTTGTGGTTTTTTTTTGCCCTGCACTCTATTTAGGATAATTACCGATGATTTATACGGATGAGTTTAATGCACCGATTGGTAATTCAACCAGCTGTGACAAAATGTGAATCTGGGTGCAGTTGGTGAACGCAGAATTCATTCCAATGCAAGGAATTGAGTATTGATCCACCTGAATTTCTGCCTGGAAATAGTTGTAGTAACAACGATTTCGTTTTCGATGAAAAGATTAGACCCCGAAGCCAGCCGGGAAAAGCTGACTAGCCAGCCGAAAAAATATCTGAGCCGCCGCCGCCGGAATTTTACTGATCCGCCGAAAAATAGTTGGCTCTGTCGCCGCCGAAAATAGATCCGTTAGCCGCATTTCTTTCAAGAGATTCGGCCGGAAATAACGTCATGATTCATAGAATTTCACAAAGTAAATTAACTCTCACTGTTGAATGCGGAGTACCCCAAGGGAGTATTCTGGGTCCATTGCTTTTCATAATTTATATTAATGATCTTCCTAATGCACTACGTAACTCAAAACCCATCATGTATGCCGATGACACTAATATTTTTCTACATGGCAATAACGTGAAAGATATGACCGACTCTTTTAATGCAGAACTACTATCACTGAATGCATATCTTAAATGTAATCGCTTGTCGCTCAATGTAAACAAAACTCATTCTATGCTCTTCTTCATGAATAGCTCACTGCAGGACACAGTCCTCTCTCTTTCAATTGATGGTACCCTCATTGACACTGTCAAAACTACTAATTTCCTTGGCGTCAAAATAGACAATAGATTAACCTTTGCAGAACACCTGACCCATACATGCAATAAAGTTTCACAATCAATAGGCATCATATATAAGGCTTCTAAAATATTCAATCCACATACACTACGCATGTTATAAAATAGCCTCGTTCTTCCGTACCTTACGTACTGCAATATTATTTGGGGAAAGACTGCCAACCGACATTTGAACCGACTCTCGACTATACAAAAGAAAAGTATAAGAATATTATCAAACCGTCCGCGACTGACGCATACCCGACCTGTGTGTTTCTTGTGTTTTTTTGTTTGTTTGTTTTTTGTTTTTTTGGTTTTTTTTTGTGTGTGTTTTTTTCTTTTCTTTTTTTCTCTTTTCTGTTTCTGTTTCTTTTTTTCTCACGTTTTCATTCATTTGCAGGTGACACATAAACAACTTTGTTTTTGTCACCATCAACTGCCACGGTTTGCCAAACTTTACATGTTTGAATAAATTTATTATTTATTATTATTAACTCTCTATGTATTCTGCCTTTTTCATTAAAGCATCTTAAGAGAGGGGAAATACATCATAATTTATAACTGCAAAAAGATACACAAAGTTAAGAGTCATAGGTACACAGTGCCATTTCATATGTGAGAAAACCATGACAAGAGCCCGTCCTCTTTCTGGTCGAAACCCTCACTGCACTGGAACACTCTGAGACATAATATTTACATACACAAAATGCTAAGATATGAATTATAGTATTAGGCAATGTAACATTGATAAAACAAAAATCTTCAATTTCTTCTTGCAGGACGTGATAGCTGTGGCACTTGTAACTCTCTTGGTAGAGAATTCCATATCTTGGTTCCTTCACATACCATCGACCGTGCCCCGCACATATTTTTAAAGGATGTGTTTTCAGCATAAAGGCATCGTCGGACGATTTCAGTGGCAAGAGTGGATCGTAAGGCTCGCAAGAATGTATTCTTTTAAATATTCTGGAGCCGACTCAGAGTGCAAAGCATTGTGGATGTTCAATATTGCATGCACTGAACTGGATTCGTTTCTCCACTGGGAGCCAATGCAGTGACGCTAAAACTGATGTTATGTGATCACGTTTAGGAGTTCTTCTTAGAATTCGCGCCGCACTGTTTTGCGTCATTTGTAGCCGACGAATTTGGTATTTTGGATGAGCAAAGAGGAGATCATTATGGTAATCGAGTCTTGAAATAACGGTAGGGTGCAGCGCTAGTGCCCATGCTATTGCAGACTGATATTGGCGTACTTTTCACAACATGGCCAACCTAATCCTGCATGGTTAGATGACTGTTAAAGAAAACACCAAGAGTTTTGGCCACTTTCGTTGGTTTTATGTTGGCAGAACCGATATCGAGGGAGACTCTTTCGGCTTGTTTATTGTCCGCTTTTTTGCACGCAATCAATAGTTCGGTCTTGGATTCGTTTAATTATAATTTGTTCGTGCACACTCAATTTCGTACTTCTTCCAGATACTTCTCCATTCTTTCAAGTTGCTCCGTCTTTTGGGTCGAGGAGATCAGCGTCAGGAGGCGGTACAGTTGAATATCGTCCGCGGAAGTGGTAGTATGTAGCAGAGGAATAAAAGTGGTCCCAAGACGGATCCTTGAGGTACACCTATGGAAAGATCAGAAGCAGCAGACAGATTATCATTCATTTTGGCATTTTGCTTACGATCTTTCAGATAGGACTTCATCCAAGTAAGTTCCGTTCCAGTCAGGCCCACTTCACTCTCCAATCGGAATAGGAGGCGATCGTGGTCCAATGTATCAAATACTGCGCTCAAGTCCAGGAAAGCCATCGGAACAAAAGTCCCAGCATCCATTATTCTTTCGACATCTCATTTAATATATAGCAATGCGGTTTCCATGCTAGTCTCTTTCTTGTAAGCTGATTGCATGAAATCATGAAGTTGATTGTTTTCCATCATCTCATTGGCAACGACTTTTTCCAGAAATTTTGAAAAGAAGCAGATGTTCGTTATTGGACGGTAATTTTTGAGCTCATTTACATCCAAGTCTTGATCCCGTTAACCCTGACCTAATAAACAAATGAACCAACTTCTAGCTTTGAGGGAGATCCTTCATTACTTTAATTGAAAAATGTCGTTCAAATTGTTTGATTACTCCTGCTAATTCATGAAATGAAGCCTGATATTGGAACAAATTATAGAGTTGTTTTTACTTACGCTGAGTGCCAAGAAAGTGAAGGAAATTCATCACAGATTCCCACTTACATTTACAAATCTTGTTATATAGTGTTTCTCTCAGGATACCATACAAAACAAACATCCTAAATAGTAAATATGCTGTGAAATGTGCCACAGCATGACAATATTGAACTCAAAAAGTGAGAGAATACTCATTAATAAATCTATACTCGGTAATTGTTTTGACAAATTTGCGGCGTAGACGCTCATATTTTCCGAAGAAATCGGCAACCGACATCGCTTGAGTGCACGACTGCCTCTCGACAAAAGTGATGTGAGCTTTATCACATCATCGCACTCTCCCGATTGAAACGTATGCAATTATTATAAATTTATAAGTAATTGCAATTACTGCAACTCGTCTTCACTTCCACCCTCTAGCAAGACTCAAGAGTAAATAATCCATCCATTAGTTGAAAACCACAGCGAGATGCTAAGCCAAGGTGTACAACTGATCCGATTCATCTGTGTTACTAATCCATTAATGTCACAGTGTACCATCCTGACAATGCGGAAAACTGGAGCTTCAAATACTATTGAAGCATTTCTTTTAACACCGAATGACCTCATTTTGCTATTCGGTGCACATACAGACTGTACACAAAATAAATTCAGAGAAAGGCGCTCTGTCGAAACCGAGAGTCGAAAATAGCAGTTCCATGAAATCATTCAGCGGATTTCAGCCCCCCCCCCCCCCAATTCCTTCCTGATTACTAGAACGCTTTTCTTTGTCTGCCTGATTCGTTTACATGTATTTCAGTTGTTTTTGGTGTCGGTTTATCAACCATCTTTTTAAAATTCCAATAGTTTGGAAATTCTAATTTTATATTCCTACTAGTAATATTTATGATTTTATGAGTACAACTGAATATGAAATGAATATGAATATAGTCAAAACGCACTCAACTGCTCTTCTTTCAACTGATTAATTCCAATCCTTAATTGTACTTCAAGCCGACTCCCCGTACGGTATAGCATGCTCCATCTTGATTATGGCCCCAGATTACGCGCATATGAAAGCTCTTTGAGATCAGATACCACTCGCAATATGTTCCTCCCTCATTCAAAAATTACCTTTTATTTGATTTCTTTGCATAACTCGGTGCAGAATAAGTTAGTCAATCCATATCAGGTAGCTTTTTTAAATTTTATAATCGATCAATTTTAGTTAAATTATAAGTTTTGTTTTTAACATTGATTATACTACTTTTGGCACACTGTATATTAAACTATACATTTATATTATTATAACCAATTACATGCACTGAAAGTGATCTTTTATTCATTAGCATCTTGTTCGCATCAGTGGAGCCACCAAATTATAATATCAAAAACACCTTTCAACTCACCGCTCAACATCCTCAAAAGACTGATTTAATTACGAACTAAGAATCGATTTAGACGAGCTCATAAAACATCTCTACAGTTAGCACACAGATAGAAGCAGTATAGATCTCATCTTGAGTAATATATATTACTTTTATACATATACCATTTAGTTGTGAACTAGACTTTGAGCGTAACTTATAATTAATTCGCAACTAGGACTATAGTAGCCCTTTAATGTATACGGCCCCTGGAGAGCAGTCACACCAACGGAATATTCACTAATTTCATTCAAATTGCATTCAATAATTGTGCTTATAATTCCAAATTAAAAATGAAAATTTACATAATTTGCACATTGGCAATAACTTTTGGCATAAAATGTGGCAATATAATTACATACATATTAATAGATTTCATTATAATAGATATTATCAAGGTTCTGAGATTTGTAATTTTGGATCCTATGCTATTAATATAATTATATTTAGTCTATAAATTAGTATTAGTTACATTTTATATATGAATAATAATGATTATAATAATTATTCGAAAAATTATTCCCACTAAAACTAGTTTCAGCGGTCCCAAATGCTATAAATCGAAGAGAGCTCATCAAACATTCCACATAATTAAATAATAATAATAATAATATCTATTATGTGTGCGATTTTGCAATTAACACATGCACTCGAAAACACAGAACAAGAGTGGCTCTGAGTTGTGTTTCGTGCTGGGCTACTGAGGCAGGTATCACAGTCGTCATGATGTATAATTTCACTTTAAGTGTGCGCAATTTGGAGAAGGTTATTCATGTAAAGGATGGATATTCGCCCAGTTTGTCGGAAAAGCCATTTCGTCATTGGCGAACACTGTACGTAGATATGATTTACTCTCACTATCCACATGCATTCCATACAACCTTTCACATACATGCATATTGTGCAACCAGTACATACGAGGGTTGTTCAAAAGGTTCTCGGCCTAACATAGAACGTGTTATCATAGAAAATTGAAATTTGACTAGAATATAGGCTCGTTTTCTGAATGAAAATTGCAAGGGCAAACTACCCAGAATGTCACGTGATCACCTATGGCGTCTATTGGAGTGAAGCAGGGGTCTGTATTTCGCCAAATTGCGACAGACTCCTGATTTTGACATTTTTTCTCAAAGACACATCAAAGCAATGCCAAATAATTTGTTTGTAACACTCTGATGAGACTATTATAAAATTGTCAAATTAAGCCCAGAAAAAAGTACTGGTACTTTAAGTTTTTTTTCTTCTGATAATAATACATTAATAAAGTATTGTACAATTATTTGTCAAACATATTTTATATTAATTATATGTGTCATTTTTATCGAAATCGGTGAATCCAAAGTAGGTCTAACGGTCCTGTACAAAAGTGTCCCGCAATCCTTTTATGGCATTTTCACGTTTCAGCCCCCAATTATGCATAAATATTTGAGTATACAACGCAACGCAACGCAACGCAACGCAACGCAACGCAACGCAACGCAACGCAACGCAACGCAACGCAACACAATACAATACAATACAATACAATACAATACAATACAATACAATACAATATTTTGTCACTCAAAGTATCAGAGACATACATGTACAGTTATATATGACAAAATAAATTAGCATTTATGCAAAATTGTAAGGCAGCAATAGATGCCCCAAGTGTGTGCATAGTTTAGCACCACTCTAGTCAGTGGAGGTCCCGGGGTGTAGCCCTCAGGGTTCTTATTTGGAGCCATATGTGAGAGTTGAGGGTATATACACACGCATTCACGCGTTCACATGTACGTAGATAGATAGATAGATATGGAATATATTTTCGGAGCAACAGAGTGAAGGGTGTAGTGGGATTGAGATTGCGTACACATGCGTCGTAATAATATTAATATAAAATGTTAATTTTATTTAAATATCGCCAGTCTTTTGATTAAATTATCAAGTATAATTTATTTCTTTATTATAATATTGTTTTCGTTAACGTATTTTAATGCATGCACTAACATTTGATTGATAGGCCCATTGTTCCTCTAATTGCCCTGTTGGGTACATATACCACCTCAGACCCGCACAAAATCACACTTGTGAGCAACAAGGTATGCGTCCTCTTAGGAATGGATTTTTATGAAATCCATCACCTAGACCCTTCAAATCATGACGTAGTATCAATGTTTCATGTATTATTTCTACTTTCCAGATGAGGGCACTGCACATTGTGAGCGTTCTAGTCGTTATGGTTTTAGCCACCGCAGGTAAGTTGAAGCAGCGGAAAAGGCAAGGAGAAAGCAAGCCCAACATTATTTGGTTCTTTGCTGACGATTACGGTAGGCAATCATTGCGACATTTTAATGGTATATAACACGAGCGTGATACTTTCAGGATACCAAGATGCCGGCTACAGAAACAGCGACATCCACACACCGAACATTGACAAGCTGGTTGCAGATGGCATTAGTTTCACCAACGCCTACTCCGCTCAACAGTGCTCACCGTGTGTTTCCACTCACTTTATTGTTGTCTATATTCAGCAAGTACTGTTAAATGTTTTGATTCTTCAGGTCACGTAGCGCATTCCTCTCCGGAAGATATGCGTACACGTCTGGCATGCAAGTGAGAATTAGCTTTGCGTTGAGGGTACTGATTGCACTGCTATCCCCAGCACGGTGTCATCGGCGATACAAAGGCCCATTGCATGGATTTGAAATACAATTTCATCTCGGACTACTTGAAGGAGCTCAAGTACAATACCCACGCCTCTGGAAAGTGAGTTAATTACTGTGTTTGTAAGGCATACTTTGATAAATTTCATCGTGCACAGATGGCATTTGGGTTATTGCAATAAGGAATGCACTCCAACCTACAGAGGTTTCGACACTTTTTCCGGAGGTTACTCCGGTGAGGGCGAGTACTACGAGCACACCACATTCCAAGGAATGTACGATTGGCATAATGGCACGGAACTGGACCGCTCAGCCTCTGGCATCCACTCCCAGGATATGATAGAGGCTGATCTGTTGAACCAGCTGGATAAGAATGATGGCACTCCATTGTTCTACTATGCTGCCTTCCACAACACCCATAGTCCCATGCACGTGAGCAACACTTCACAACAGAAAATTATACCTATTGCTTTGTATTTTTATGTCTAGCCGAAGCCTGAACATGAGGCACTCTACGATGACTTGGACGCACCCCCAACTCGCAGGAAGTACCTTGGTAAGCCATACACATAACCGACTCGCTATGTAATGTGGTTAAAACCACTAACCAGTCATTCTTCTAATGTGTGAAAATCAGAGATCGAAGCCTGAAGTTATTTTTTTTTAAAGATGGTGGAAACGCCTGTATCACCAAACAGGAACCATAGAACAGCTATGCTCTTGCTAGTCACTTAATTCTAAATATATCCTCTGTCTCTTCACGCAGGTCTTGTTTCTGGTATGGATGCTGTCATTGGCAAGGTTGTCACCAAACTGAAAGAGAAAGACATGTTCGACAACACCTACATCTTCTTCAGCTCTGACGTAAGAATAACTCATTCGCCATAACAATAGACAATAATTCCATACACATAGAACGGTGGCGATGTGCACGAGGGGGATAACTCACCAAAACGTGGTGCTAAGTCATCTCTGTTTGATGGTGGTTGCCATGCACACAGCTGGGCCAGCAGCCCTCTGCTTAAGAAGAAAGGGGTCGAGGCGGATGGGTGGGTGTTTGCTTCGTTCTCACATCATAGACATTGTAACTGCTTTCGATAGTCTCCTTCACATCGGAGGTGCCTGGTAAGTCGTTTCACTTCCTATGGCTGACGCTTGCAAATTCAATGGTCTATTGATGCAGACGGCATCGATGGTATTGAGCAGGTCGACCTGATTACTAATGCTGGTCCTTCAAAGAGAACAGACATGATCTACAACATTGACATGGAATTGGAAACTGGAACGCCCGACTTCGGTACAATGGCGGCCAGGTACATGAATTGTTTTAATAACTACTATGAGTTCATTATATGCTTTGATCGTATTAATATAGAGACTTGCGTTACAAGCTCATTTGGGGCTTTGAAGGAAGGAGCGATGGCTACGGCATGGATGCCCAATTCATCTACGAGGTCGATCGTGTGATCCAAGTTGTCAAGGAAGCTGATGCTGCCGTTGAGGATGTTGACAAAAGAGGAGGTCCCTACCCTATGAACACTCAACAGCATCATATCCTACGAACCTACTTGCAAACCAAACTAGTCACTCTCGATGACATTGAAGCAGGCACCGGTCCCATGATGCTGTTTGATCTTCAGGGTTGGTCTTGACCACGTGTGTATTCGCTGCTTTGATACTTTCCTTGCGAACAGAGGATCCCAATGAGACCACTGACTTGTCTGCATCCACCGACACAGAACACCAAGCGGCCAAACTGAAGCTGATCGAAATGCTGCGCAGCGCCATCCAGGGCCCGAAGTATTACGTAAGCGATACACCTCACTATGTGCAAACCCACGATGCAATATCATAATTTGTATTCAGAAACTGAACCCTTTGTTCTGGACAGCACCAAGTGATGCATTCGATGGTGTTAAACAAGGCAATGCATTGAGGCCTGGGTGGTGCAAAGACATTTTTCCTGGCAGTGAATAGACAGAGACGAATTTTCAAAATGTTATTTTACATACAATGCAATAATGAATTCTGTATAGATAAAAAGGGAATAAAAATATATGCATAATCCAAACTTTGTTTCGAATCCAATAGTATAATATAGACCCTTAAGACTAGTAAAATACTCTCGAGATTTTAAGTTTTTAAACCTACTGGGACTTACCATTGTCATCCACAGTCTGCTAATAGGTGAACTTACCTCATTGAATATCACTATAGTGTGTAGGGGGGTGGTTAGCGGTCGCTACTGCCACAAAATGTATAGAACGCCCGTCGACGTCGCAGAATTTGTCTCCTATGATGACCCACTCGTCTTGTAGCGGAGATTTACCATAGTCATTCATAGTCGGGTTTTCAATAAAAGCATTCTTTGCACAAAGGTTGTGAATATTGCGATGGTTTATCTACCCTTGTGATCCTTAGTATTCCCTGGCAGTGGACAAATTTTTAATGCCAGTACTTTTTCTTCTTCTCTCAATTTAGTTAATATTTTCATCACCCAAGTCTTTTTCTTTCAACTTGAAGAATGTTTTTTAGAGACAATTAACCGTCATTACTTCCGTATATTTGACACATAATTACCCTGTGTGGTGAAACGGAAAGGCAGACAAACTACACTTTCCGTGCAAGTGGTTATCAGTCCAATTGTTCCACAGGAAAGCCGCTTGAACAACTGAAACCGTGTCAGCACGGCTTCTGATGCGGACATTAGATTTTATCTTTTCCTAGCACTGAGGAGAGGCCCTCCTAAGGGGGTTGCAGTAATAAACGGTGGGCGTCAATTCTCATGAAGACGTGCGTGGCCGTGTTCAGAATGTCCATAGTGCTCTTAGGCCAAAGGGTAGCGGGTGCCAAGCATGACCCCACGGTTCACACAATATGATGAAACATCGCTGTCGATGGCAGCATCCTGCACGCAAAGCCTGGTATCCGGGCTTCAATGTCAGCAGAAACGGCTTATGCGCGGAAAACTCCGTGTAATCTATGCCAAGAGTTACTGCGCTGATGGGTGTATGCTTTATGAGTGTATGTTTTTTGCTTGAGAGGATGGGGTTTTCATGAAACCATGTGTTGTTCAGAGCTATATTTCTGTACATTTAATTGCATGTATGATGTTGAATTCTACAACGTTAAGATTCACAAGAGGACTCCCTAACCTAATGTGTACAATGTACAGCTATGCGTGCATGCATATAGAAATTACAGAGCGGTGAAGTCTAAGCTTTAGTTCTCAAGAACACAGATAACTTTGGATGATTTGTGATTGGCTGCTTAACTCTTATAATTATGTTCGTTATGTTTTGGAAATACATTCAAGTACAACTGATTGCTTCACTCCACTGGTTCTTACAAATTACTCATACAATAATAGGAAGAAGCTTGTCTCCATATCGATTTGTACGAACGACCTAAAGCCTGATGGACATCCAATAATGATGAATAATGAGGTCGAATTGTAAATTATAATTGTAAATTATACAAATAATTGATTCATAGAGCTGTAAATCAAATTCCCTGCTTGAGCCTGTGTGTAAAAAATAATTTTGATATAATGTGTTCCCATTACGAAATATTCAACCAATCTAGGACAAGGCTTTTATTATTGCTTCTTGTTTGCTTTCTAATGCTGAAGTCAATCAAACTTCTTCAACAGTCTTTTCTGCAGAGAAACATGAATTGTAAAATAAATGTTTCGTCGCTTATTTACGCAAACTCACCTCTGCACCATGGCATAAGTGAGCGATTCTGCATCAGGTTCATTTTCCTCTTCAAATTCGATGCCACAACGCAAGCAGGCCTTGACAGAGCTGGAGCAATAACAACAGCAGTTGTCGGCGCAGTTGTAATACAGATTGCCTTCTTTTGGTGCTATGCAATTGGGCCACAGAAATAACTTATTGAAGAGATGTGTCAACACTGACACGACATTGCCAACAATAAGACAAGCTCCAATGGAGAAGACCCCATACCACGCGAACGATGTCTGGTAAAAATCTTGGAAATCGCCACTGGAAAGAAATCGTGAGAATATTGTAATTTTCAACCACTTTTGAAAGAGCACACAAATATAAGTCTGAAGGCAAATAGTTTCTAAATGCAAAACACCAAACTAGTTCGAACCCCGGACGGTAGGAAGGGGGAAAAGTTGGCAATGTGATGACGTGATCTCCCATTCGGAGAGGCAGGACGGGTGTAGGGATCTTGTACATCATGCCTCCGATTCCCAACCACAAAGACAATGAAAGACTTGTCAGCATTCCACAAAAAGCGCCCTGAAATTGAATGAATTTTGCGTTCCGATTAAATCGTGTGAACATTCATGTGGGGTCAATTATGTTAAATTAGATCCATGTGAAATCACTTACAGCTGAGTTGACCCAAGGAAAGAAGAATCCCATAATGAACACCCCAGCGAGTGGTCCTCCCACGATGGTCCACATGATCACCGTTGCCTCAATGAGCTTATCTGCCATGAATTCAGCAGCAAACGATAACCCAATGGCAATAGCACCGAACGCCAAAGCTACCAATAAGTAAGTATAGTGTTAACGATGATAGGAGGAACGATGATAGAAGAAACACAGCGAACCTAGACTTATAGTGAGAATGGTGGCCATTCTCTCAGTTAGGGGGTTCTTGTACACCTTGCGATAAGCAGGTTTGACGAAATCTTCAAGTGTCAGAGCTGCCAACGAGTTCACTGCAGAAGAAACAGTACTGGGAACAGGTGATGCCATTACTTTTACGGAGGGAAACACTTTTCTCACCTCAGTGCGGAAGCAAATACTGCAGCCGTCAGGAGTCCAGGGAGGCCATGCTGAGAACCCAAGACATCCAGAAAAAACAACGCTACGATCTATGGCGAGTGGAAAGGCAAAAAAAGCACAATAAAGAATACATAGAAGCAATCGGACATTCCCTGAGCTATGACGAAGTACAGCCAGGTGAAGCGCAAAGAAATAAACAGATTCAGGTATGAGCAGTTGGAGCATCTTACATAAGCTATTCTTGAATACCTTATGCATGGTTGCGAACAGAAAATGTCGCCATTATTATGAGAGAGGCGGTGTTTTAAATTTTGGCATCCACTGCTCCACTGTGCAGATTTGTTCGAAGAAGTGTGACCTGCCAATCCACATTTCCACGCGACGTTTTGGCCAGATTCTGGCCAGCTGTGAGGTCACGTGTGTGATTGTGATGTCACATGATTGCTTGTTAATCGAGGCGAGAGAAGACAATATTCTCTTTTGTTTTTGTGTTATAATATATAAATAATTCGTTAATACTGCGACTTGAAAACTTGTCTTTGATATTAAGTTTTATGTGTTATCTGCATGTACTTGGTTAAGAATTTTGATAACGCTGTTAATATGCATAAATTATCTCAGAAGTCATCCTTGTCGTCCAATTTTGGCCAATCCAAGTTCCATTTTGGGATTATATTATATCAAATTTGGCTTTTGGGTACTGCAGGCGATTAGAACTTTATTTTTGCTTACCAATTCTCTCAGTGAGCTCTCGGATCACCGATCCCTCCCCCTCTCCGAACCCACAACCCTCTGAAGGCTGAGCGAACGCGCTACCACAGCGTCATGACCACAGAACATGGTCATGACGGCCTCTACTACATGTAGTACTAACCTGATCACCCTTGAGGATTTGCTTCGATATGAGAGGGTCAATTTTGTAGAATGCAAACATAATCCACCCAATAATTGCGACCATGACGGTGGCCAGCGCACCGCCCAGCATCAATAGACTCACCGATCTGAAATATACGAGGTCATTGGCCATCCATATAGGACATTTATAAAAATGCAGTTTTAATTTTATATAGTATACGACATAGTATAATGAAGTGTGATTAGTACCATGTAATTCGATTATATCACACGAGTAATATCTAACTGAAATAAGAATAAGGTATGACTCACCCATGTTAAAGGCTTTATCACGCTATTATAATAGTTTATCGGGTAAATTAAAGGTCAAAAAACTAAAGTTTCACTACAACAAAGCAAATCGTTGGGACATGTTTCGTTTGTAGTTGTGGTTCTATGGAAATTGTTTGGTCAACAGTTGATATCAGCACAGCTGCCTCTGTACAACTCTTGTTCTACATTCGTTCAGATAAAAAGGCAAAAAGTATATCAAACTTGCTATCACGCATTGTAACTCGTTCATCAAGTTAGTTATAATTAAAATCATCTATAGTAAACAGAGCACCGCAAAGTGAGATTTGAACGCCATATTGTTTCGTAGAATCAGAGCCTTCTCTATCAATTAGCATGGGAAAACCATACCCAACTGCAGTAAAATCGATATAACTTCGCCCATCGTGCATATAAATAACAAAAGTTTACAGTTATTCCTTCCGTATTTATTTACCAAAAAGCACTTTTTTTTTTACTCATTCGTGATTTTTAACTTTCGTAATCATAACGTGAATCGACCAGAATCGATAAAATCAAGCAAAATCATAACGCCAAAATTAGCGGGAAAAAAAAAAAACTCGCTAAATCGGAATTTTGAACTGACAATAAATCGATAATTTCGAGAACATTTCGATTCAAAAGAATATTTTTATACATATTGAACCTTCATCAAGATTCTATGGTTATGTGGTTATTTGACAGAATAAGTCTGCATGATTATCTTGACCATCGTACACCTATATACAGAGACAAAACTTAACTCACATTTGCGCATGAGTCAAACTTGAAACAGTCATGAACCTCTGAATCATCATCTGATTCGAAAACAAGATGCTGTTGTACATCGTCCATTGACCTATGACCTGGCCCCAAAATGTATATCTGACTCTTGTATCCAATCTCCAACTATAAGAAACGATTTAATATAAAATCTGGGATGATAAATACGTAATATGAAAATGTAATATAAATATGTAAATATGAGTCTGCTCACTCAAAAAACACATCCCTGCCATTGTCCTGAGCAACTTGCCAAACTTCACCAAATCCTCCGACTTTGGATGACGCAACACCAGCTAAAATCACCAGACCAACGAAAAATATGACCATTTGTATGGTGTCGGTCCAGATCACAGCTTTGATCCCGCCCTGTGAACATGCATACATTATGACAACACATCAAATTTAAAATACGTAGTATGCAGTATGAGCATGTGCTCTGGATCGAACAGCATGTGTGTCAATTAAGAATGCTTGCTGAATGGTCGTTTGTGTTCATAATGATATCCAGTGGAGTAAGAGGTAGCAGGCCAGTCCATGAGTCTTAAATGTCTCTTAATGGACCAAATTCTCGTTTAAATGATTCAGATTTTTGGGATGAAAAAACAAACGAGAATCGACGTCAAAGCAAGTCGATGGAATGACAAGATTGCTTTTTTGAATTTTAATACGACAGGCGTGTGTTAAACAGGTCTTACTTATCCTTCTCAGCCATAAGGATGCATTGCATCATCGGCAGTGCGATCCGCCTATAAACATACAGGTCCGCTAAGATTTCCAATCAAGCTACGCTGAGACATCAACACAGCCATAGATGTAGTAGTAAATATAGACCAAGTGACAAGATAGTTAATGGCATTTCCATCTCCTCCAATACGCCGTTTTTGTACCTAATGTTTTGCATTTGGCTTGAGGGAAATGAGAAGCCAACGTGAAAACCATTGGGCCCTATTTGAATTCCAATAGAAAATAATTAAGAATTATGCTAGTTAGTTTCACGATGTCCCATGTCATCTAATACTCACAATCATTGTGTACAAAGTGCAGATTCCTCCTGTCACAATGACCGCCATAGGCAGAGAAAGTGACGTCACTGGGGAAAGAAAATGGCCATTCATGATAATGAAAAAATAATTCACCGCACTGTACCTTCAGAAAAGGCCAAAGCAGGCGCATACAACGTGATAGCCATGTTCAGCAGCTAGAATACATTGAAATTTCACGTGAAAAAAAAGGTTTTTAGAAAAAAAATTTGCTTGAAAATCAATAATGAAACTTTCACAAAAATGTGAAGGGGTATTTCAGGAGACATAATTAGGGCCCTGGCCATCACGGTTTGGCACTTACTAATGACATACTAAACACCAGGGATCCAGTAACTCTCACTGTGTAGTTGAATCGATTCTCGAGGAACTGAAAATGTATTATTCATTATGACATGTTAAATATTCAAAATAACCGTTGTACCTGATAAGCGCTGGTGAAGTTCATTTTGTAAAATGTGGGAACGATGACAAAGGCCGCCAGTGGGATGGTGAGGAATTGGGCGAAGATAACCGGCATTGCATATGCTCCGTAGAAATGAATGTCCGCTGGCCCACCCATTATTAACGTTGAAGAGAGAAGGGACCCTAAAAGGCTGAAAAGATATGTAGATGTCAATTATTCGTTCTTACTAAAAATTAACCATAGGCCTATATACTGTTACCAGTGCGTTTAACATTCGATCTGTTTTTGGATCGGAAATGAGAATATATCATGCGAGATTTCATCGGCACTTTACTACACAATTAGCATTTTGATATTTCTACGCGTTCTCTATGCACGGTTTAAACAGTCAGATAGGCAAGGCTAATTGGCTGGCAGACTCACTAAGCGGTATTAATAAATCGTTAATATTAAGCTTTCGTTTCATTGCTAGTATTTCCCAGTGTTGCATATGCATTACATCTTATCTTGTTGCATTATTGAATGCCGGGATCAGAAAAGAAATGGTGGTAATGTTGAAAGTGGTTTTCAAACTAAACCTGGTTTACATAATTTTTTACCTGACCTGAGACAGACAGGGATGAAGTGCATTGACCTGGACGCCAGAAGAAGTTCCTCCTGGTTGGATCTCTTTCTCTTCCAGAGAGACAAGAAAAGACCGACTCCTGCTGTGCCAACCAAAGACAGGGCAAAAACCAGGTAATCGGCCCAATGGAATTCTCTCTTCTCGCTTGCTGCTTCCTCCATCTTGTTTGTATCCTATGAAGAGATACAAATTGAATACATTAAGAAGTAATGATATATATATATATATATATATATATATAAAAAAAATAATAATAGAATAAGTTCGATCCTAGTATTCGTTCTAAATGTGCCCTTATTTCACAATCCTTGCACAATTCATGTACTGCCTGTGCCCTGGTTGCCCCTGGATGATTCCACATTTGCAGAATTCTATTTCGAGCCACTTTGTGATAACCTTGGGATTCCTACCCATGCCATCTGCGCATATGAACGAATCAGGGTCGACTCGGATGACCAATATACTGTTATGTTGATGTTCATGTATGTGCACAACTTACACGAGTGCTCATCATATGCAGATGATACGATGAATTGATTACCGCTCTTCTCCGTCTCTATGCTTTTCCCATCTGCCATGCATGGCCATATTATGTCATGTATAATGTTCTGTGAACCCCATCTGACAACAATGACAATTCGACTTCAATTCACTGCCTTGTGTGTAATGTAGGAGGGTTATAAAAGCTAGCAACAGTACTGGCTCAATCTGAGCAACATCTTGTTATTCAAATAAAGACAAAACGCACAATTACCTGGTGTCAACTCACTTTGCAATGGCAGATAATAATTTATCCTGAGGACAAGCACTGAGATTAAGAAAGCCGAACGAAATGATAACTTAGTCCGTCGCCTTCAATGTCACATTTCGGTATAATTCAAATATCGATTAATAATAAAATGTGTGTTTGTTTTATTAAGCATTTTTATTTTAATATGGAGTAAATCGATTTCTCTGGAAAGATTTGTTATTGCTTTTTTTAACAATTCTTCTGGCTGTCACAAACAGGTATCTGTTTATACCAACATACCCACGTGTTCACGTACGTGTCCCCAATGTACGGCTAGAAGCCTTCTTGAAGCAGAGTGACCATAGCTCACATTATGGCAGTGTAAATGAATGACAATGACGTCCTCCAAAGAAGCATCCTAGGTGCTGTGATTGTTTTGATCTATGTTAACGACCTCTAGAACGACTTGATTTCCAGCATTTAACTTTTAACTCTTGATACTCTCCTGTGTTGCAATGAAAATGACTGTTCAACCCTTTTATTGTGATTTAAATTCCTTCTGCTTGCATGGCGCAAGATGGTATTATTTTACACGTGGCTACTGAGATTCAACGAATCGAAAACTGCAGTATTGAAGACCGATGGCAACAGCATGCAACTATCGGTATGAGTAAATTGCGTATGCCCTCATAACAACAACCCTGTACGTAGCATCAGGTAGATCATATCACAATCTGTTCATCACAAGAATATTGCAAATTCACCTGTGAGGCTGTGACTGCACCAACTGTAGATGTGGAGGCTAGCTGATTTCAATATTCCGGATAGGACATCACTCCTGAAAGGTTTTCATCTCGAATATTGTTAGCATTGTGGTTGTCAGCAACTCTAGAACCAGATCGGTTCACAATTCTAAGAAGCATGTTTCATTTTAATCAGACGAAGCATCGAAATCAATTAAATTGACAATATCTTTATTGATTATACAACTGTATGGGATCTTGTACACAGAGTAGCAGTTGGTGAAAACCAAAACGAGAGCTAACCACACATCAGGCGTCGAATCCTAGTGGATCCACAGTTCGGACGGTTCTATTGGTTGACTCACTTCCAACCCTTAGGAAAGGGCCGAAGAAGCAGGACACTTCAATCAAGGAACCCTACCTCAAGTACTTGTGCTTCTTGGGCTTTCTTTTTCATGAGACTATTGATTGAGAATGCAATGTACGCATACATATGGAAAATGTTTCAAAAGTGATCAGAATTAGCAATAATATTTTGCAATTTTAGATCTCAATTTGGTTGTGCTTATTTCCAAATATCGGTTAGTAACGTAAAATAGAGAAAATAAGTATAGCCTATGCAGTATGCATGCGATCACGTAGATCAAACCACAACTCATTTTACTCACTTTGTAACTCCACAAAGACTCCAAGAACCGGCGATGAGAGCAGATATTTGAATGATCAGCTATCTCTCGAGGATTGCTTCAACATATAAATAATCCACGGGTTTATGCATAAACAATATTATAAATATATATATTCATTTCACAAGAACAAGAACAATGGATTTCGATCCTACACCTGTTTTGACCGACTGCAGACTAGAGGTTCTCATCTAAAGCATAGACAACAAGCGCCCTTACGGAGCTTTCCCGTAAGGACGTGGCCACAATCATGGAATCACACGCTCGCGATGAAACCCTTGGCTGAATAACACCTTCAACAACGTCTCACGCTAAGAGGCTCAGCATCTCCGCGGATTAATCACGCAGTCGTTGACCAGAAATTGGACGTTTCTCGGTAAATACCCCTTCGTTGCAAGGATCCCGCATTTGCCTTTAATAGCAACGCACAATTTGCTAGCTTCCTTTATGTGAAGAACTTTGCAACATCCACCCTCCGATGCGATTTATCTGCAGTCGCGTACTTCTACAAAATCAAAGACAACACCAGACCACATTCGAGCGTTCCTTGTATCCAAGGCCGTCGCCGGTGCTGCTCCAACCGACCCACCAATAGTTCAATCAACAAAGCTTTAAAAAAGAAAAAAGGAGGGCCAAGACAAAATTGCAACTGAATTTACATTTAGTATACCCAATGTAGAATTGGAAGCTGCACAACATATCCAAAATCCGCTATAATCCGCGTTGCTGAAAATACCTAAAATTGGGTATGAAATCTGGTCGTGCGGTAAAAAAAGGGTTTAGTGTGTTTCTTAAAGGGTGTTTATCATTCATGACTGTTTAACTCCTCATCCGTCCTTGGCTCTCTTGACTTCAGAGCCGCCACATTTCATGTATGGCTCTACGTCACCGCCGAAAATTGAAAAACAAATTCAAATGGAACCCCACATCATAATTGCAAAACCGACATCATAATTATCCTATTCGAAGGCATTCAATCATAAAAGCTAAGGAGTTCCAAGTATAATGAGCGACATGTCAGCCATATTATCGTATTAGCGTTGTGTCACAATGATATTACATATTACAATGTTTCCCTTATTTGCACACCCATCAATATTTATTCGTTGAGATCAGAGATGAATTTGGGGTTTTCGAGGACAATGTACATGTAAAACAACTAAAGGTAATAATAATTTGGAAATGAAAGATGTAAGATTAAATCAAATGAATAATAATCCGTGCATTTCATAAAAATTACGAAATAAAATCGATTGGGAACTGGGCAGGCTATAATTATGTTTTACATTTATGTTTCGATTTGTAATAAGATTATATGACTACGTTTCATCTTCCTTCAAATTTTATCTATATTACTTTTTATTTGTACATCTATAAGAAGAATCTCAATAAGGCTTTATCTAAAATTACGGTGCATCTTATTTATGTTTGCATGAGTGGAATCGCCATGAAATTTAGTAAATTGAGCAATATCTACTCTTTATTATGATTGCACGAGACAATAAAATATGCTTATTGGGCAAACAGATGTAAGCAGTCATACCGTTTGCTTTGTGTGACCACAAACAATATATTAAATTAGGAATACTGGTAGATTAGCCCAAACGTATATCATATTCATAATAGCAGTGTATTTTTTTTATTTTTTTTATTTTTTTACTCCTACACCAGTCCCCTCACCTTCTTTGCTGGGCTGCACTCCAATATATGTCCAGTGTTGGCTACGCCCCTGATTCTGAATTATGAATCTCGATTTAAATAATCACAATACGCTTAAAGTGGAGATAGTGGATTCTGAAAGTAGATTCCGTTCGATTGCGTATATTCTACGCATCTTCTTTGCATCCATCAGTCTATGAATCTGACTGTACTCCAGTAGCCACGCGGTCTAAGTAAATCAGGAATTTCTCTCAAACTTTTTTTTTTTTTTTTTAACTGAATGATCACAGCAAGTATTCATTTCACAGCAGACACGAGCCATGCTAATTAAGGGCGTCAAAAGTGAAATATTAGAAATAATACTAGAACAGAACAACTGTGTTTTAACCCCAAAAAAATGCAACAAAAAGGTGTTCAACGGTTAAGTGTATGTTTCGGGATGCTAATAGAGAAGGCAAGAAGTTTACCAAAATCGGGCCTAATTAATCATAGGTGTGAAAATCTCCAGAAGCGTCAAAATAATTTTTCGATGTGTCTCAAATATGAGCATTATACAACAAAAGAGTTACGCATCATTAGGGAAATACTTATGAAGAGAGTGGTAAGACTAATAATTAGGTAATCAACAAATTATAATGCATTCAATACAGCGATTAATGTTAGCATCACTTCAAGAAGTATTGACAGAATGCATGCACTGTAACCTGGCCCCAATGTTGCAATGGTTTCAAACTGTTGGTTTGGATCAAAAACTTGCATATATTATTTCAATTGCTGGCTGCATCATACTGAATACATACTTTTTTCTAAAATACATCATATATTTTAGTGGTACAGGTAGTTGTTTTATCCGACCTGTAGTTATAAGACTGTACATGTATAAATAAATGCTCTTGATTGGCATGATGCATGAGTTACAGCAACTCATCGGTACCTTTCCAAATCAAGGTAGTGGGCATTTGACGCGATTTTGTGACGGCTGATTTTAATCAACGTCGGTGTCAGCCTCAACCTGGAGAACCCTGCAACCCACTCTCTTGAGCTCGTCACTCGTGCAAAAAAAAAAAAACAAACAAACAAACAAACAAAAAAAAACAAAAAACAAAACTGGTACTCATTGCCATTGGAACACACAATATTAAATATTAGAGGGAGTTCCTTGGTTCTCCCCTGAGAAATTGTGTGCACCTGATTCTATGCAATGCATCACTGAAAAGCGCCCTTGTGAACAAATCTGTAACGCAGTTCGGTGATAACAATCAGGGACATGTAAAAGGACCCAGCAGAGCATGACGGTCAGGTCGATAGCTGAGTGGTCAGTTTGAGTGGCCAGCAGCCAAGAAAATGCAACGCAAATCGATGTTCCCGCTGTTATTATCATATCGTGTTGGTTCGCATTGTGAATTTAATTATGATTATTTAAATGTGGAATGGAGAGGGAGGGAGTTGGGGTAGGGGTAGGGGTGAACCATTTGAAAATGATTTCCAATCAATTTACTTTTAGTTGATCCTGGTGTTTAACATACATTTAAATCAGCTTAAGTAAGCGACACAATGTACCCTCATAATTATAGATATTAAGCCATGCATTTACTATTAAAGCGACGCGACACCACCTTTCTGATTGTTGATCCTGTGTATTATCCCCTTCCACCCTGGGACTTGTTATGGGAAAAGTAAAGATGTGTTACATCAATGGCCTTGTCTGATTTGCTTTTTGTAAAAGTTACTAGCTCCTTGAACTGGAAATTGCTTATCATGCAATCAGCCGGGGCTATTATTAATACATACATAAATATGTACATGAACACATCCATCCTTGTCTCCACTTTGGTTAATATAATAATTATACTTTGGGATATGTAAATAAATATGTAGTTCTATGTGGACTCTAGTGACTACCTATAAAACCATTACTACCTTTTTTCTTTCTCTCTCTCTTTCTCTATGAATTTAAAATTTTGTACGTACAACTCGCATGGCCACGGAGCTGGTCGCTTTTCTTACATGAAAACATTGTTGTCAAAATATGAGTTTCTGTTAATTCAAGAGCATTGGCTTAGCACGAAATGTCTGCACCTCTTCGAACTTGAAATTGACAAGTGTTGCTCTCATTCGATTTCTGGAATGCCTGACGAAAGTATTATGATAGGTCGACCGTACGGTGGCTGTTCAATTGTCTGGAGAGAGGGTCTCCAATGCAAAATAACACCTGTCACCTCTAATTGTAGGCGATTATGTGCAGTTAATGTTCAGAGTAATGATTATCAGTTCATTCTTATTTGTGTTTACATGCCAATTGATGGGGCTTCCATTGACGATTATAATGATGTTCTAAATGAAATCGGCAATTTGATGTCTTCTGTGGATCATGATAATGTAATTATTGGAGGTGATTTCAATACGGATCTGTCGATATACTC
>KB306788.1:129003-145254 GCA_000328365.1 Capitella teleta | reverse complement strand
TAAAAATGAAATCACTTTAGCCACTTTTATCGATTTCAGCAATGCCTTCGATACGATCAGCCACAAAATACTCCTTAACAAAATGCCTTCTTACGGAATTCGGGGGCACGCGCTTGATTGGATTAGATCATACTTGTCAAATCGATCAATGAAAGTCAGCATACAGGGGTGTCTTTCTGAAGAAGTACAACTTAGCCAATACGGCGTTCCACAGGGATCGATAATTGGGCCCATTCTATTCATCATCTACGCTAATGACCTGAACGCCTGCCTAACTCATACCAAAGCCATCTTCTATGCAGACGACACGACCCTATTTCTCTCAGGAAAATCGGCAAATGTGCTAGCTGAGCGCATGAATGATGACCTTGGAAGAGCCAAACGTTGGTGCGAAGCAAACAGCCTTGCTGTTAATATCAAGAAAACAAAATACATGCTGATTGGCCCCAATGCTCTAACTCGCTGCACCATCGACCTATCAATGGCAAATGAAAAAATTGAACGTGTCACCACCTTTAAATTTTTAGGAATTACAATCGACGAAAGGTTGACCTGGAAGGCACACATTGAGTCGCTTAGTAAAAAACTAAGCAGTGGCCTTTATGCGCTGCGAAACACAAAAAGGCTAACATCTAGACATGGACTCCTAAGTCTCTACCATTCCCTCATCCATAGCCATCTGACCTACGGCTGCCTACTATGGGGTTCAGCCTCTGACAATGCCCTAAAACCGCTGAAAATAGCCCAGAAGAAAGCCATCCGATTAGTATATGACGCTAATTATAACGCCCACACCCCATCTCTTTTCCAAAAAAGCAATGTTTTACCTTTGCACAGCCTGATCAATATCGAAATTGCCAAATTTATGCACCTGCACTCAAAAAATAGTTTACCACCTCGACTCTCTGCTATCCTAGACTCACATGCTCAACCTCATCAGTACGCCACACGCTCCATCCTACCATACCGTCCTCCCAGAATAACCTCTCTAGCCACTGCAAAAAGTTTTTTATCTGAAGGTATCAGAATCTGGTCCTCCCTCAACCCTGAAACTCGCGCACTTCCCCCTCGCCGCTTCTCCAAGCAACTAAAACGAAAATATCTGAATGAACTCACCACCTCTCTCTAACTTACACATGTCCATCACCATTTTTTTTCTCTCTCCCTCTCTCTCTCTCTCTCTCTCTCTCTCTCTCTCTCTCTCTCTCTCTCCTCCTCCTCCTCCTCCTCCTCCTCCTCCTCCTCCTCCTACTCCTCCATCTACATTGTTTTTTTGTTTTTTTTCTTTTTCCTTGACAAATTCTCCAAAAGTTTCAATCTGCTTTATTTGGCCCCCTGGCCCCGTACAGACGTTTGTGTCTCGCCGGGGGGCCTCAGGTCACGTTTAATGTCCAAATTTATAATACCCTGTAATATTCTGCCTGAAATAAACATTCATTCATTCATTCATTCATCCGTTACTAGTTCAAAACCACCAGAGGTCCTCTTTAAGCCCTGCTTCAACGGCGGAACGAAATGCCTCTACACCACTTTTCCGCCGCTTTGCCGATACGCTTGACACGTGTCGAGGTTTCGAGGGCCACGCGCGGTCTAACTGTTCTTACTAGGTCTATGCCGATGACATTCAACAGTTTATCCATGAAAGATCTTGGGTGAAATGAAATGCTCTCAAAGATGATAATCATTTTACGTCAGTGTTAGCATTAATGGATAAGTCACGGAAGGATGTGATTATGTTTATAATGTTAGGATTGATAATGTTCAAGTGAATGTGGAGCCAAATAACCGACGAGACGAAGTTGAGCTCGATTATTTGGCTCCAGATTCACGAGAACAATATCAATCCTAGCATAATCATCGACTTCCAAGTGACTTAACCCGATTATACCACGAAAATTACCTTTGAAAACAAACATATACTTCGGTAAACTGCCTGTTCAATTATGTTGTCACCGTCTATTCTTACGCACCAGCAAGAGCTCACAGATAATCATTAGTTATGCAATCATAATGCGAGGAGTGATAAAAACGTTATGATTATGATAAGGAACACCAGAAAAACAATCGAGTCACAATAGAGTGAAACTGCATTCTTCAGTTATAATAATATTGCTTTTAACATAATTTCACTCAGATTATTTTTGTTTCATTACTACTGTGGTTTTTGTACGTTAAATGTCAACACAAACAAAAACAGAGGTAAATTCAAAAACACAAGAGAATTCATTCATGGCTGATGTTAAACGTTATGTTTGCTCCAACGGCAATATGCTCATGAATTGCTCAGCCATTTCCATTATTAGCGTAAAAATAATCCTCGTGAAATGAATGAGCCTTTTATTCTAAATTACAGAGTGAGCCAAAATTAGTCTATCTACTCCATGTTAAAGATCTCAATGCTTTCCAATGGTGCTGCGCATTTCCGAGAAAAAGATCGCAGTGTAAAATTACACAAAGATAAGAGAAATAAATACTTGGTATGGTAAATCTGGCAATCTTTTCGGCTATTTCTATCATTTCTGTTCCAAGTTTATCAACACTTATGCCGATTTATCTCAATTAATAAAGTGCACTCCTTATTCTGTGATATTTCCACTTTTGGGCCCCGGGCCCCAGACCATGGATAAGCTTCATTGAAACGCTTTATTAAGACAACGCTCTCGTTCTATTGTTTTGTTTTAGAGTGCTATACTTGTGACAGTATAGCCTTAATGTTCCTCTCCTAAAATCAAAGTAAAGCAGAGAGTTTGTATTGAAGCGCCATTCAAGAGATGACATTTATCAATGCTCATTCAGGGGCTTATTTGATTTTGCTCTCTTCGCGATCACTCACCACTCGCATTTAAATGTTCCTCCCTCATTCAAAATATGCTTCTTACTTTATTTCTTTGCATAAATGGGCGCAGAATAACATAATATAACAATAGTATAATAATCATAAACTTATGACTCACTCTGTATAACAATGTCGTCGTCACAATAATGTTTTTCACCAACTTCATTATGCGCCATCTTAACTGAGTAGTTCATATTTGGCCTATTCCCGCAGAGGCAGAGCTAGATTTCGCGAACGCTGAAACTTTATACCGAATTCATTTTGATCTACTCGAATGAAACAATGCATGACATCTGTCAAATTCGTATAAATCATTATACACGGTAATTTTTGGTTTTTGATATCTGTTAATCCTTTAAAATCGATAAATATACAGCACTTGTCAGACCCTCGACTTGATGACCTTTGACCTTTTGAGTCAAGCAGACATGACAAGATTTTATTTATCACGATGTTCATCCTCCACTTCGTACATTTATTGCATATTTTCACAACATATAAATGAAAGCCTAAAGTTTCTCTGAGATTTGATATTAACACCAAATTCTGGCATAATTGCCGACTAAAAATCGAGGCGATGCCATTGTGCAGACGAGCTTTGTGCTATTCTTTCGCGTGGCTTATTTTAACTCATATGCAATCATAACGTCCAATGAGCGGAAGCGTTATGAAATTTCATTTTGAGACTTTAACATTAGGTAAATGGCGAGAGTGATCTATGCTATTTGTTTATTTATACGCGTTATTTATACACAAATAATACACAGAGCTGATTGGCTGGCAGACTCACCGAGTGGTAGTATGTCTGTTAGCCACCCTTTCACATTCTAATTAATAAATTTTCCCTATTCCTAGATATAATTAATTATCGTCAAATTGTGATTGTTATATTGTCAAAGATCTAACGTGCCAGAAGACAAAAAATATTCAACTTGGATGCAATTGATGACGATAACATTTACATTTTCCAGAAATTAACCTTAAAGCCAAAAGCCAAAGAGGAGGACTTATTAGGGGATTTTATCATTAGTTTTAACCATTTTTCTATGCAATATTGACATTACTTAATAAGTGGAACGTATTTGAACATCATTAAATAGGTATAAACGCGACCTCCCCTCGCGATCCAGGGAGAGTCCATTCCCACCCATCTTGTGACGTCATGAGACCGATATCCCATAATTTCTTGCGCCAATCTTAACTAGCGATAATGGCAGACGTTTCGCTTTCGGCAGACAGTGATGAAGAATGTGGGACTTTAGTGGGAATGATGCATGATCGCATCCCACGAGAGTACGCCCATCAACCGACATGCAAGGATTGTTGAATCTGAAACGTAAGATGAAAATCCTTCGACGACCGCTTCTGAGGAGGAATCAGCCTCTGAAATGGCGACCGACAATCGCCTCGCTTCCGTGAACACTTGGTTTCGTTGTGGTGCTTGTGAATCAGAAACGCTTGGAGATGAAAAGGAGACTATCTGCTGTTCGGAAGTACCAAATTGCGTGAAAATGATCGCAACTTGTGAGTAAACAATCTTCTTTGATTGATGTGCCCGAATTCCACAAAAATTGATCATATTATGGGTAATTTTCCGACATTCTTGGAAGCCAAATTCAGCACGTGTTTTTGTTTACATTTTGAGGCCATGTTGACTGGGTGACCTTCACCTTTATTCTTGCCACTTGATAGTATTTAACAGCTGATGTCTTGTATCGCTCTTAGCGCGCTTAATTTCTTTATGTACTGACTGCTAATTGATGAATAAGTTGGATAATTAATTGTTCATTAATATATTATTCAAGCCTAAGGCTAATGAATAATGAGGACAGTATTTGTTGTTAAAAACACCTGAATGCAGGGTTAGATGCATGTAATCTCATTCCAACTCCAAGCCTCTATACATTACATATATTATTTTCATCATCTCCACATCATAGCTTCATAATGGATGAAGATTAGATGATAGATCACATACATTTGTATGATTAGATAATTATGATAATATGCTATTATGCCAGTACCTCGATCAACAGTCAACACTACCTGCCCTCACTTCTAAGCAGTCTGTGAGTCAGAGACTTTGAGTTGAATGAATAATCATATCGTAAATTCGTAATATTATTTATTATAGGCCCATATATGATTGACTAGGCATACTAGTAAACACTCAAAAAATAATATCCCTTGTTAGCTGGTTTGATGTGCTATAAAAAGGCTCTATTTTGCGTCGTATGTTCGTCTAATTTTAATTACAATACAATAAATAATATAGTAACAACAGCATATTAGTTTTAATGGCATATCATAACAAATTTACTTTTTATTGTTTTATTTTTATTTTATTGTACGTTTCGTACGTTTGAGCATTTTTTTTTTCGATACATAACTTTGATGTAATAAATAAATAAATATATACCCCCTTCCACTTTCTATAGAATAACCGTTATCACGTGTATTTATATTTTAGCTAATGCTGTTGTCAGTCTGAGTGCAATGGAAGTTGAGGTAGTGGGATAACTCTTATAATTAAAACAACATGCATGTCCTGGGTTTAAAAAATAAAATAGTGGTAATTATACAATTTGGAGACTTTTTGAGTCTGTATTTGTTTTTATTTTTTTAATTGCGATAGTAATAATTATAGCTATATCTTTTTTACAGAGGCATCAGATGACAAGCAGTGCATCACATTGCGCCTAGATTGTGATGTTCTCTGCCTGCACACACCAGTCTAAGGAATGTTCTAGGGTCCCTGAATCACATGCGAATGGATGATTGGAACATCTATAATCTCGACAACAGGTAATATATTAATTATGAAGTTATATATGAATAATATGATTTTGGCTTTAGTTATTAATTTGTAAAATACTGTTGCATCTCATTAAATACTGCCTATAAGTGCTATAACCAAATGAAAAGGGAGGATTGCTAATACTAGCACTCCCATTTCCTCTATTGATGCATTGTTTTGATCCATTTTTATTTATTGGTCTCCTACAAATTTATGCTATTGTTTTTACTTTATTTTCCAATTCTATAATCACAAATCTATTTACATTTCTTATATGGTTGGGCTACCTACCGCCAATTCACTTGATGGGTTCATGCAGTGCTGGGGGCCAGAATAAGGAGAGTTGTTCCGGCCTGCGCAGTGAACGCTATCAGAAAAGCATTTCCAAAAGTAAGCGGATGCAGGATGCAGGATACCAGAGTGTTTATTAGTTCAATAAACATACGTTATTAGGATTATTGTTGTTTTCATCCATTTTATCAATAAAATATTCAATGATTCATTCATAGACATAGTTTAAAAAAAGGCATTTTGTTTTCTTTTGTTTCACATGTATTACAATATTGAATAACTGTACGAATTGCAAATACATCATAGATAGATGTATTTTATTGTTTTAAACAATAATTATCGTTGAAATTTGAGGGCAAAAATGTACAAAAAAAAACAAAAACAAAAACAAACAAACAAACAAAAAGCAAAACAAAGAAAAAACAAGTAAACAAAGCTGAGCTGATTATACAAATTGGCAAAAGAGTTCGTGAATAATTTGCAGCATCTGCCATGGCAACAAGGAATCGAAGGCCCGGCATTGTGATGTCATCACCAGGGAATTTGTTTCAAACGTTTTGGGTTATCAGGCACCAAGCACTGACATGCACAAGCATGTCAAGCTTGTGCAACTGCACAGGCGTTGCTCTTGTGGTTGGAGGCTCCATTTTCCTCACTCTATGCATATGGCTATAGGTTGTGTGAAGAGAGCCGCACTTGGGTGGCAGTAAGTCGCTGAGCCTCTTGATTTTCAGTGAACGAGTACATCTCATGTACGGTGAGGTGGCTGTTTATCTTCTGAATATATGTAAATAATTTTGAGTCACAATGGTTGCTTGAACGTGCAAAATGGTCCGTTGTCTCTTGATTTTGAATTTAAATTTTCACTCGGTTATCAACAAAAATTTGTTTACATTAGGCAGGAAGCTTTCGAGGGATTAGTTTGCGCATGCGTCGGCCTGCTCAGATCTGATTAGTTATGTCAATTTTTATTGAATGTAAACGTGGATCTCATGGCGTCACGAGGTCACGTGATGCGGAATGTATCCCAGTCACTGATTGGCTGACAGGCTTAATTCCCGCCCGCCAGCCAAGAGTTGTAATTGGCGGCATACTCATCCGCCAAATTTTCTCCAGAATTACGATTTCGATTTGGGATTTCTCGGCGCATTTTCGCGGAACGTATGAATGCATCCCAGGAAAAGCTATATAGATATATGAACGCAACCAGATAAATGTGCATGTAATTCTTCCCCGGCATTTGACTTTAATAATTTCCTCGGGTGATTACCTTGCTTTATTTGCAGGGCTACATTGTCTTTAATGCCAATGGTTTCGCGGGTCGACACTGGTTCATTCAAGGGATGTGTAAGGGCGTATACTTCATGTATTATACGTCTTTCTATTGTTCCATTCTTACGATGCTTGCCATAGGATTCGAGAGGTGGTGTGTGTGTTGATCAGACGCGTGTAATATCTTGTTCTTCAGGTTCCTTGTGATCTGCTATCCGTTGAAAGCTGTCAGCCTGACGTCAATTGGGAACACAAAGAAATGCACTGCTTTGATTTGGATGATTTCAGTGACATTGGCGTCTCCCGTGTTCTACATTATTGTAAGTAACAGAGTTATCTTATTATCTGTCCCAAATGGCAGCTGTTTAACGTGGCTGGCAACCAGAGGCGTAAGCTATTATTCATTTTCATTTCATTTCATTTTATTGCATTTATTAAGCCCATTCTCAGTAAAAGAAGATATTCAAATGCGCCCCACAACATAGAAATTCCAATATCAAGTTAAACAATTTCATTTAAAGTGATACTGACATAAAAAGTTTCAAGTTTTGATTTAAAAACGGGTAAAGATTTCAATTTACGAGTTTTGGGAGGTATAAAACTGGTGCCTGCATATCCAGAAAAGAACGGCCGCCGAAAGAGATCAATTTAAATTTTGGAACGCTCAGCAGATTTTGGTTGCAAGAGCGGAGAAAAAGGGTCGGCTGACAAAGATTTAACAGTTTGCTTAAATAAGTTGGCTCGAGTTCATTTATAGATTTAAAATAAAGTAATTTAATGCTATACGTGATTCGGTATCTCATCGGTAACCAATAGAGTTCTTTCAAAAGTGCAATAGCAAAAGCTTCCTGACGCTGACCAAAAAAATAGAATATTTTACTAAATTCACTCACTGCAACGTATGGAATTTTACGGATGAGAAAACCGTGGCTGGGGAACTGCATCGGATTAAAAACTCACTTTACTAATTCCCGGTCAGCACCCCGAAAGGAAATTCGAACCGAAATTCAAACCCCCGGCCTACTGGTAAGCGTGCCTAATCGTGGGTTGAGAGTCCGAAGTTCTATCCACTCGACCACGGTTCCAGATGCTTAAACCAATGTATTATCAGACCCTCTCAAAAGATGTACCTCTGATGTAAATCCCTCACCAGTGAGACTAAACTGTTCATTTGAGTATTGGGATTCATATACGAGTAAAATCCCATCAAGTGAACATGTATGTTTCAGGGGCAGGACAATGGAGAATCTTGTCATGTGATGGACACAGCCCAAACAGCGTTCACAATTTTCGCCGGATGCAATGCAATCGTCATTTTTTCAATTCCGGCGATAATTCTAATATTTCTCTACGCGAAGATCCTTTACACCCTGCATAAGAGCATTGAAGCTACTCTACAGATGCGTACCACCAGGTACACAGCCAGTAGAACTTAGCTAATGCATTTCGAGCAAATTATTTTAATATTTCCAGTTCTGGAGACACCATGAAGAAAGCTTCTGCTATTGATGACATTCGCGGTCGCAAACGAGTGAGATGCGTCTGTGGTAATTTTTACATGCGAGATTGACAATTGATTGACATTGACAGGTGATGGTGATGTTGATCAGCATGCTGACTGTCTTCTTGGTCACGTGGGGTCCTTTCCTCGTCCATCGCTTTAAAGCTTCATTTGGAGCCCCGAACCTAATTCTAATCGATCGGTTGCTCCACAATGTGTTTGGGGCATTGAGCTTTGGCAGTGCCACCCTCAATCCGATTATGATTCCTGTGAATTCATCGTAAGAAAACATTAAATTCACACTTTCACAAGACACCAGTGAAATTTTGAATGTATAAGTATATAGATATGATGAATATTTCAAACAGGTGTGAACAATTAGAAATATATTCAGATATAAATAAGTATGATTCAGGGAATGCATTGCACCAATCACATATATCATATACTGAATAACATTAAATTATTGCTGCAAGATTATTTTCCTGTTTTCACGATTACGTAATACTGACTGATGAATGCATTTGTTTCGTTATAGCCAATGCATCATTTTGCTTTCAGCCAATTTCGAATTGCGATCAAGAAGGCGTATGGGTTGCAGCCAAGATTGCCAAAGCGAGGAACACTGTCTACAACGACCTCAGTCGTGGTGGTTTTGTGAGCAACAAAGATGTCCACACATATTTGAAGTATTTGCAAATATATTCAGCTATCACACTGATTCATTCACAATTCAATAAAAATGTAAAATGCAACGTGCCTCCTCTCCTGGTCCTTTATTCTTTGAGTTGAAACTTTTCTCTTTTTTATTCCAACATAATTAATAATATACTCTGAGCCTCGGAGATGGATTAAATATTTTTATTCAGAAATTTATTACGCACTCAGTGACCATAACGCATCGAAGTACACACTATATGATACTCGAAATCATGTTTCTTGGCAAAGCTACTTATCGTAAGTATTTCAATTTGCAAGGCAGTTAACTGCAATTACTGCATATTATATGTAGCTATACATGCATGTATTTAGCTTTGTAAACGTGCGTCACTGTCCTGAGGCACTGTACAGGCACACGATGAATCCATAGATGCCAGTGGTTGCATATGTTGTGCTGGTTGTGGAGATCCACCGATCCCGCTTTCGAGTCAACCACTAGAATGACTTACATTGTCAAAGCCCTTATTCGGGATGGTCTGGAAGTAAAGGGGAATAAGCGACCCGAATTGAAAACGTGCCACTATTTTGAAAAAATTCGTAAAGAACCAGCAGTCACGAATCATAATGAGTTCTCAAAAAACGCACCAAAAACTCATGTGTTTGACATGAGAAGAGAGAAATCTTAAGCCAACAATGCAGTAAGTGAAGAAATGTATGATTACGAGGTAGGCCTACATCGGCTACATGTGTATACATGTACTTAACGAAATGACATGTGCATCTAGCTGGAACGCATTGAGACAGTATGAGCAGATGTTTTCAGAAGAATAATAAGTAATTCATGAATTATACTAAATTTAAAATGATGGATAAAATTAAGATTTCAGATCGCTTCATGAGATGTCAAATAATTAATCTATAACTATCATCTGGGAAAACTTAATACAATACAATAAAATACAATACAATACAATACAATACAATACAATAAGAACCAAATAAAGTGGAAATGGCCGTTTTTCCTTCCAATTCATCCTTTACCTGCAATGCAGTTGGTTTCACTTTTAAGCGTGCCCCGTGCATGGGGTGTTGGCACAGCCCTGAATCAGCTCTCTATTATTATGGGGAGACGGGAGGCGGTCGGGAATTCTTGACTTCAGCTTTTCTCATAAATGTTTATTTTAACGACAAATTGGGTTTGTGCCAACCATGACAATGCCATGAGTTCATTTTCCGTCTTCAAGAAGTCTGTGATGATCATAACAAGTTATGAATGAGCATTATTTTGCTGAAATTGTTACATCTCCGGATATTTGTAACCCGGATTTGATGTCTTTTATGTCTAATAAATATTAAACTTAAAATTAAAATATCCGGAGATCTAACAATGTAATAATGCTCACCCATACCTTGTTATGATTTTTATTTCCACGTCATAAATATACATAATTAAACAGCAAATGAAAATAAATAAACATGAATAATAATTGAAAATGACGAAGACAGGTATTGAACTTAAAAGTTGTTTACAGTCGCAATCGTTCTTTTAGATCAATGTTATTATGATAACTGATCTACTCTAGCTACTGGTCTTTTTTCAAAAATGTTCATGCCATGTTGATACTGAAAACTGTGCGTCTAATGAAAAAATCTCCTGCTGAAACATACCTCCATCGTTCAGTGGCCAAGTCTGAGGACTAAAAGGTTCATTTCAATCGGAAGACGACAAAATCAGAGGTTGATTCGGTTAAGCTAACGTAGGAAGAAGTTGCGAATGTGTGTGTCCTTTTCATGGAGTGTGATTGTGTGAAAAATTTTCCTTCCCTTTGTAATTTTCAGTAATTCTTAGTGTTCTTACTGTACGGATTGCTTCATTCGGAATGCCAACTAATGGAGCAAAGATACTCACTCCATCATAGCAGATACGCGTCTTCGACAAGTCCTAATTAATTCTACAATAGAGTATATTTGAATAAAGTCATGCTACATTGACGATGGATAAATGGATAAAACTGCGCTGGGTACTGTAGCGATCAGCTCTTATGTGACCGCTCAGCTAATACTCAGTGATCAAGGAGTGCAGTTCACGTCAGCCATACGGAGAGGGCTTGCAGACACTCTAGAAGCCAAACTGCACCACACGACAGCATACTGGTACCACCCACAGTCATCCGTGAGGGTGGAAAGGATGCACCGTACCATGAAGGCATCTCTCCAAGCCGTCAGTCAGGACCATGCTAGATAAACTAACTGCCATGGGTGATGCTAGGACTAGAGTCTCCCCTAAAGAAGACCTTGGTTCCTCGTCTTCAGACTTTGTTTTCCGGCACAACGTTTGAATTCCTGGAGACCTTCTTAACCACGCATCTGTAGCCCATCATCAAAGACAAAGAGCTATAAGAAATAACTCTTTCGGTTCATTAATCGCATTCTCACTGAGGACCACTGCAGCCCCCGTACTGTGGCCCATACAAAATCATTGCACATGGAGACAAGACATTCGTCCTTGAGGTAAAAGGGCGCCACGAAACCATCAGCATCACGTTCCCCATCTCGGCTTACTTCCAACGGACCTTTGAGCAAGCCCCCAGTTTGCTACTCGCAGGGGGGAAGCAGCAATCAGTTCTTATGTGACCGCTCAGTTAATACTCATCCACGACCTCTATCAACTCATGTGATCATTGCTGGACATCTCTCCACATATAAACTCTGCTTGCTCTGCAATAAACCGAAGGAGTTTAGTTATCTAAGCTTCTTGAATAAACCATCCATTCGTCGATATATTTTTGTGGTTCTCCTTGGTAACTAAAGTGTATTGTTTATTGCAGCATGGAGAACACATTTCTCAATTTTTCATTTCATATTTCGTATTCAATAAACATTATTACATCATTATCTAAATCAAAGATATTGCATATATGACAACTTCCAGAATTCCGATTGCTAATACCAATATAATATGAAAACAAATATTCCAGAGAGAGCACCAAACTGATGAATCAGAAGCAGAAACTGGAACAGAAACAGAGGAAGGAGCAGAAACAGAAATAGGAGCAGAAGCAGAAGCAGAAGCAGATACAGGAAGAGAAATTGAAACAGGAACAGAAGAGGGAGCAGAAACAGAAATAGGGGTAGAAGCAGAAGCAGGAACAGAGACAGAGGAGGGAGCAGAAACAGAAATAGGAGCAGAAGCAGGAACAGAGACAGAGACCGAGACAGGGGAACTTGGAGCAGCAGAAGCAGAAGCAGATACAGGAACAGAGGAAGAAGCAGAAACTGGAACAGAAACAGAGGAGAGAGCAGAAACAGAAGCAGAAACAGAGACAGAGGAAGAAGCAGAAGCGTGAGCGGGAGAAAGAAAAGGCACAGGCATAGAAACGGAAACAGGAACAGATGTGGAATTAAGAGTAGAAACGGGAACAGGAGCAGAAACTGAAGCAGGAACTAAAGAAGAGGATGCAGGAGCAGGATCAGATGCGGAAGCACTATTTGAAATAAGAGCAGTTATGCGGCGAGAAGATCGACCAGGAGCACGAAGAAGAGGGCGAGAAGGAGGAGGCCTCTGTCCACCATTATTTCTTTCTTGTTTGAGCTGAGTGCGGGCCTCTTTTTCCTCTTGTGATGCGGCGTCTACCAAACGGTCAATATGATTGTCCAGTGCAAGTGACCGGACCCTTGAAGTGACAATTTGTCTGCACTGAGGACAGCCTCTGTTTTGTCGAAGCCATGTCTCAATGCACGCAGCGCAAAACGTGTGAGAACAATTCAGTGATGTCGCCTACGAGCGAGAACTTTCATGTCGTATGATTGGAATGATCGGAGTCTCACCTGCACAAAGTATTCACAGCAAATGGGGCAGACTAATTCGCTGTCCATTGCATCTTTCAGAGTCCTCTTTATCTGTTCTTGTTGCTCCACCATCTGCACCAAAATCCAAACTGTAAACGCTGCATGCATAATTCAATGCCAATAAAGGAAATGTGAATTTTACACTCCACAGAATGATAATGTAAATAATATAATTATTATGCCACTATATTGAGCCTCAGCATTAGTTAATCACGTGATTAAAGAAAACAATCTGTAAATCTCTCTGAGCAAATATTCTGAATTCAACAAAACTCTTTATATCTTTGCTGTATCATTCAAACAGTGAGCTGATTCCGTGACGGATCTGTGTATTTTGTGCGTTGTGGTAACGAATGAAACAACGCTTGTTGGCTGGAGCATACACTGCTCCGATCTCAAAATTTCCATAGTATTGGATGGGTCGAGTCGAAATTTAAGAGGACAGTTTATGTTATATTTTAGCACAAAATGATGAATCCGCCTACCACGTGATCTAACCGTCAAATTTAAATTATCAACATGTCTAAGCACCTGCTTCGCCTTGTTCTCTGCTTGCATTGTCTTCTCCCTCAACACATTTATTTCTTCTTGATGAGCTGTCTGAAAGCATAAATTTATAAAATGGATAGATGACGCATGGAAATCGTGCACATACTAATTTGCTTTCAATGTGTTAAAAATGCATTAATTCGAGTAAAACAACAAACGCAGCTAAGAATCTGTCCCTATTCAATCGGAAATGTGCAAAAATCGACATCCATAAGCTCGATCATATCGAACTTTTACGGAGTGAAGCAAGCCATAACTGACTTGAGTCAGATAGCAAATGTTTCTATAAGCTGGTAAGTTCGAAGAGCTGGTTAAGTTGAATCAAGGGTTTTAGCGAGTAAATCTATTGTCCATTTGAGCAGAAACTTTCAAAAATTCTACGAAACATCGATTTCGAGAACCTGGTTCATCTGAATGGCGACTGCCTCTTCTCGCAATCTTGTGATTTCCTCCTGGTGAACCACCTGAAGAAAAGTGAGAACAATGAGGACTAAAGGGGAGTGGGGGATGCAGCTAGAACCCACCTCCTGCCTCCAATAGTTATCCTGAACGGCAGTGCGCAACTGCAGGTGACTCGCAATCTGTTCTGTGATGCGGTCATCTATGGATTGCATTTGAATTGCAATGTGTTCACGTTGCCTTCGATGGTCATACGCAGTTATATCCAATGCACATGCCAATGCCGAATACCCGTCAGTGAGAGAGAGGGGAGTGAGGGTTACACCGGTCGTATTTGCTCCGTGTGAAGCATACGTGTAGCTTGAATTATTTCCAGTGGAAAGATTGCGTATATCTGTTGGCCAATTTAGGTTATGTCGCGTTGTCTGGAGGGAAGACCTCTGTGTGCTTTCAGTTTGGTCCAATGCCCTGGTAACAGTGGAATAAGGGGCCGTTGTTGTTGAGTTAGATGTTCTGCTCTGTGAATGGTTGTGTGACTCAACAGGCGGCTCACCAGACATGTCGACTGGGCGACATGAGGTGGATTGGTCCATGCCTGGCCGTATATATTACTCTGAAAAAAATATGCATACATTGCATACAAGTTCAATTGGAACATATTCCTCAAGCCACTATTACATGGCAGAATAATTATTGTCTCAAAAATGCCATTTTATAATTAAAGTCTTAACATCGAAAAATATGGAAAATAAAATGTTACGCAAAATTTAACCCTGTTCACCTGTACTCCAAATTCCACACAATAATTAACTAGTCAATATAATTATAAGTTTTATAACTATCACCTCTGAAAACAGAATAAAGTGCAAAAACAGAATAAAGTGAGAATGTACATTTTCCCTCCCACTTCGTATTCCCTACCTGCTATGTACTCGTACTTATGTCAGTGGTTTCAACCACACACATCTTAACGTCGCGGTGGTCTGTGCTGTGATGGGTTATCGAAAATATATATGCAATTATGCATGTCACTCGTGCGTTGTGCAGGGAAGTTTCATTTAAATTAACCACAGAAATATGCACTTGAGTAATGCTGTTACTTGAGGTGAAATCGATGTTCATATTTTCGTTATTATTGTAGCAGCTTCAGGGTGTCTTAGGTATTGTGTAAGTATTGTGACCTTTTAACTTCGATTCTCCATGGCAGAGCGAGTGGGATGAGGAGACTGACAATAAGCTACACAGTGTCTAGCCGGTCATTTCCGGGTGGAAAGAAAACTTTATGGAGGTTAGACGTGAAGAGATTGTGCTGGCCACTCTCATCTCACTCACGTTTATCTCTTGCGTAGGGAGTTGACTCCATTTTGCATCCCCTGCCAGAGTGATATAACGATAAAGCTTATACTTAATGATTGCATTGATTTTGAAATTTCTCGTAGAAGAAATTTTAACGTTTCCTCAATGAGGCAACCTCTTGAGGACATTTATTCCTCACAAGTTTTACTGTATCTTAAAGAGACTGGACTATTTTACCGTTTTTAACCAACATTTTGCTGTGTTGGTCACATTTGACGAGTCCCTCTGGTTAAAAACTGTGATTCCTCTTAGCTCTAAGCTTTGACTTTAATTTATCCGAACGTGTTTAGCACAATATAACACTCTTTTTAGTGTTAATGTCCGGAAAAAAAAATTCCATAGATTCCAATCAATCAATGGCCCAAATGTGCTGGATATCAAAGCTAAACATTAAGATTAACCCTAGCTGTGCCGAGTGAGTGATTGTATAGATATCAAAATAGATTGTGGTCGGTGAAACTCCTTGCCAAGAAATATGATATGCAGTCCTATGTCACCCTTCACCGTGAAAGCAGTGATCAATCACTGATTGCTTTCATCTCATTAAGTGTTACTTCATGCTTTTTATACAATACATCAACATTCAATGGTTGTCAGGGACTATCCAAAGGAAATCCCAATTCAGTTGAGGTTTTTATTTTTTGTATTGACTATCGGCTCAGCCGTCATTCAGACAAAGTACTTTAGCCGCTGAGCCGCCGTTATAATAATAATAATAATAATAATAATAATAATAATAAT
>KB306788.1:81319-109641 GCA_000328365.1 Capitella teleta | reverse complement strand
AAATTTATTATGCGATGTTTCGTTCGAATAACAGAACAAACAAAGAGCTACTAGTACGTACAGTGAAAGTAACAAAAGCTACGTACATAGCTGCCCTAGCCAGAGTATTGCTGAGTCTCTTCGCGGAAATTCCCGAATCGTCAATTACCCTTTTATATTTGGTCTGTCCTCTTTGGCCAATTTATATTTAAGTCTTTTTCTCAATTCTGTGAGAAAACCCCCAAACTCACTTGCAATCAGGACACACACACAAAACATGAAATGAACAGAATTAACCCCCGATTAACGCAATCTATGATTGTCTTCTCTTTTTAATTTTTGTATACAATCTTCAACTTGAGCATACATAAAGCAAAAAGGGGATATTCAGAAATCGGTACATCTCTTATGTCTTTTTTATTTTTCAATATTATAAGCCGCCAAAATCATCGAAAGAATTACTTAATATTGACAGTAGATGTTCATAAAAGAGAAAAATATAACCCACATGTATGGCATTCGAAGTTAATCATAATTATGTCTTATGCAATGCATTGTGGTTTATGCACATGATTTGCATCCAGATACGGGAAATTTATATACACCAAGTGGAATTTGAACCTTTTGTTAAAAAAAAAAAACAAACAAAAAAACAAACAAAAAACAAACAAACAAAAAAACAAACAAAAAACTGTATTTTATTTTATGTATGTGTAACTTCTGTGAATCCGGGGGTATCGCGGATGCACATAAATTGACCGAATTGAGGATCTGCGTGTGTATAATGACAATTATATTTCCATTACATAATACTTTGGAGTTTTGTGACTACCAATGTGTGGCATGTTTGTTTCTACAAATGCTCAAACACTGTGATGTGTCCAAAACAAAATTTCCAGAATGTTTACACACCAAACAACAACCAGTCCCATGGAGGCTGAGACCGTCAATAACATTAGGATCTATTGAACTTTCCAATTGCAGGACGTATTTGACCAACGTTGATGTGAACTTAGTACTAATGTATTGAGCTACACGTCTGTATAAAACCCAGCAGTGATCCACCAGACAGGAGGTGGCTCTAAAACAAGACAATGGAATCTGAAGCGACAGTTCTTCCCGAACAACAGGACGTTAGTTTCGTTTGGCCCAATGGCGAGTTAGCCATTCTCGTTGGATTACTTATATTCACCGTGAACTCTGTCCAAGTGCCAATTGTGTTGATGGTGAAATCAATCCGAGCGTCAACCAGCCCCTACATCATCTCGCTGTTGATATCAGATGCCATTTACGGCGCCACGATTGTCCAGAACTCTATTTCTGAGATTTTGGATGTTTCGTCCACAAGATTTCTCTATACGGCTGCATACATGCACGTGACTGCAATGTTCTGTTCCAATTTTCACACTTTGGCTATTTCAATTGATCGTTACATTGCAATATTTCACCCATTGAGATATGAAGGTATTATGACCCCAAAAGTCACTGCAGTTTCCATTGTAGTTGTGTGGATGGCTGGTCCCATATTCTGGTTATTTGCTGGGCACTTCAAAGCAGATCCAGAAAGTGATTTCTACATCACTGTGGCATTGGTGGTGTTGTTTGTTGTCATCAGCAGCCTCATAATCGTGATTCATTGTAAAATAGGGGTAATTGCATTTAAACAGAGTCGTAAAATTAATGCCCAGGCTGCCACCCCTCAGAAAGGGATTTCCAATATGACTCGTGTTCTGTCCTTGATCCTTGGCTGTTATTTTCTGTTCTGGCTCCCGTACTTTACGGTCACCGTATATTTCACGTACGTGTTTAAAGTTAGAATCGGAGCTTTGATTCTTCAAAGATTGTTTGGAATCCTTGGTTGGACATTGCTGTTTGCTTCCTTGAATTCATTGGCTAATGTGTTTGTTTATTCTCTTGGGACGAAAGCTTACCGGGAATGGTTTGGCTCCAAGATTTCTCAAATGCACAGACATTTTATGTAAATTGGAAGTTATGGTGTACATACATATAAATCTAGAATGAATACCAGCTTAAGCATAGTAATTAGCTTTTAATTTTTATTTCTCTTGTATTGTTATTGGGTGTGCTGATAATACAAGAATTGGCCATGGATACAATGTGCTGGATCAGAGTATGACCCTCCTGGTTAGGACTTACTTGGCATACCTGATTTTTTGCCATATTCTAGTGCTGCTGATTCTTAACTGACACACTATTCAACGATAAAAGGTATAACACTATAGTCGCCCTCTTTCCTGAGGACTCTTGACTATTTGTGCTATTGGTATAATGCAACTCAAGTATCAAACTCTTCATTGGTGAATCCACTTACACTTACACTGTTCATATAATTATTATATTATTATGTATGCATTTTTTTCTACAACTTTCTCGATAACTTAATAACTTCCACCTACCCTGCATCTCAAAGATCTGTCGATTCTTGACGACCAACACAGCGCGCATCCTCGTGCAATCTCATGTGATGAGTAGCCTCGACTATTCCAACTGCCTCTTGGTCGAAATCCCAGGCCACCTAATGAAATGCCTGCAGTGAGTATAGAACGCTGCCTCCCGCGTTGAACTCAATAGCTCCCAAACGAGACAACGCCACACCGCTACTGAGGGATACTTGCTTGGACATTGCTCTTGGGTTCTCTGAACTCGTTGGTTAATGTTTTTGTTTATTCTCTTGGGACAAGGGCTTACAGGGAATGGATTCGCTCTAAGTTATCACGAATTCGGAGACATTTTATATAACTTGAAACAGAGAAAGCTTTGTATAAACTGAATACAATAAGAATTGTGATTTATAATACGAATCGAATAGCGTTAACATAGCAATTTCCATTTAAGGGACTGGCAGCTTAATCATAGCAATCAGATTGTTGTGTTTCACTATATGTGACTGTTATTTCTTGTAAAGTAACTTTTCTATGGTTTGCCTGGCATAATTCTTATTATTCTGTTGTTGTTGCTGCAATATTCTGGTGTTGCTGATTCCTAAAATGATACGAAATTCAACGATATAGTGGATAACACTATAGTCGTCCTCTTTGCTGAAGACTCTCGATATTCGTGCTATTGGGATAATGCAACCCAAGTATCAAACTCTTCATTGGTGAGTCTACATACTTTTTTATCATTATATAATGCATTTATCTCGACAATTTGCACAATAACTTAAAAATGATACTTGTGGTAAATTCTTCACAATCAAATTTACAGGTACTATTCAAATTAATTTTCATCTGATTTTGGACATTACAGAGGAAACGTGCCCAGGTCCTTGAATGACAACAATTCTCTGCCCGACGTACACAAAATACTCGTGGCTATACCATCAGCATAACAACATCATATATAAGCTGTGATCACAATGGCTCTCGCAAAGTGAACATGATACGTCATCTTTCTGCTGTATTAACTGGCAAGCATTTGACGAGAAAAGTTGAATAATCTCCAAGTTCTTTGATGTGGCAATGACCTCCAATAATGGTGTGAAACGGATTCGCATCTGAGCATTTCATTTCCTCAATTGGATCAGTAACTATTTCGCTTTCTTCATAATGGTCAATGTATTTATCGTCCATGCTTATGTACCAGCCGAGCTTAAGGGCTTCACTATTGTCCCCATTGTTAAAAATTTAAGGGACCAATGGAATATTTTAAAGGATAAAGTCAATTATCGTTTGTTACTGTAGTTGGCATTGTAAATTGACTCATAATTATTATTGATGCAGTTGTGTACCGGCACATAATTATTTCCATGCACACCTGGGAAAACTTTAGACTCATTTATGAACCTCCTGAACAAGCCAGCTCCAACCAAGACAGTCACCATCACAACCAAACCCGACGTCAGGTCAGCAAGAAGAAAATTTCAACTGAAGAGGCAGCGGCAGCGGCGAAGTATAGGCCTGTGTCAAGCTTCTCGTTCCTATCTAAGCTGCTTGAACATGTGATCCCCATGAGATTACATGAACACTGTACGGATAATGACTTAATCATCCCCGAGAAGGCGGCAATGGCTCGACGATTTCTGCGAGGATGTGCAAAAAGACATGATCTGGCACAAGGATTGGCTGATTGGGGTGTGGGCGCCACTCGTTAGTCTTGGGCACCACGTGAGGCGGTGATAACCAATGACTGCTGAGAGCAGGGGATGGCAGTTATTCCTGAAGCGATGGTGAGCCGTCGACTGGCGACATCCACTAGGAGACCACACCAGGGGGGCTGTAGAGAGAGAGAGATCAGCGTTGTCAGAGAACATCCCGAACAGCTGCTCTTGTAGGAATCTCTTACATTTGCGGTCCAGTGTCCACCGAGGAACGTTGATGTGAAATAGCATCCACCATTGTCAACAAACTGATATGTGGACCCACGGCATTCAATACTGCCATCCCCCCTCAGTGTTGCCTGAGACCCAAGAACATGGTGGGAGGCATCTCTGAGCAGCTGTCCCGAAGTTTTGATGGAAGTACCATAGTACACAGCTATCTTCTCGTATAGTTCCCTGGAGGGGACGTAGGATCGCCAGTTATGTGCGTCAGCATCCACCTCTGCCTGCTGGCCGTCCTTTGAGGGGTTGTTGTGTGCAGGCAGAGCTAAAGTAATCTGCTTGTACTTGTTCTCAGAAACCCATCGCACGACAGTATGCTTGCAGTCATCTAGGTCGAAAATGGCTAAAATTCGTTTCGCGCGTTCGTCCTGAGTGAGGAAAAAGGTGGAGAGCAGGAGAGCCTTAGTGGCTGTGTTCTTTCCATTTGGAGGCGGTGTCGTTAGCAGAACGGCGACACAAACGCCAGTGGTCGTATCCAACGAGACCACTTTACGCCATTACTTTGTAAGTTTGTTTCATCTGTTGTCACACCATGAAGGTCGAACTCCGCCTCGGCTTGTTAAAACCAAGTGGCAGTATTTGTGTCCAGATGAATACCACTGAAACTGTGGCCATGACGTTGCATATATTTTTCGTAATTCAAAAATTCGGAGGACGCCAACTATAGAGAAGACTTGTAACACAAGCGTGGAAAACACTTGATAATACTGGATAATACTATTTCTCTTTTAAACTGTTTTATTGCGAAAACACGAAATCGCCCCCAAAATTGACACATCCGTCACTTCGATCTGTGCGTTTGTCACAGCTCGTTTGATTCTATGATAACTCAAACACTACGACGCGTCCGCAAATTGTCAGGACCACAAGGCTCACTATTCGGCCGTGGTCGACATTTCTCAGCCAAGCGAGCTTGAACTCACATGCAGAGGCGTAGGAACGTTCTGAGACTTTTTTGGCCCAAATTGAGGTAATGATAGGGGGACACCTGCGGCAGCGGCGCAGCCACACTAGGCGGGTCCGGGGGCATGCACCCCCGGAAAAATTTTTTGTTATAAAGAGTGAAAAATCCATTTTTTGAGCACTTAATTACTAGAATTTAACACATTATCCTAGGCAGATACATGTATGTACATGTATATATATCATTGATCTTTGGCCTACATCAGAGCAATATGGTATGTTAATTTATTATATCAACTGAAATCGCCTGTGTATCCTCCCACTTATGACCTGTAAAGTAATTCAACGAGGTATGGAGAACAAAACCTTAGTTTTATTACAAATAAATTCACGAGTGATGTGTTTACATTTATACCGGTGATTATATAATGAGGTTCAATAGCCATACAGCACACTGCTTGGCATCGTTCAACTTCGTTAATTTGTCCGCTGTCCTTGGCTGAGCCATCTGAGAAATGAGAAGTGAACAATTGATGCCATACATAAGTGATATACAACATAATTATCTTAGAAGTATAATTAATGCAACAAACTAGCTTGCAAAATTTGCTAAAAAAGGTGAGTTTTAAAAAAAAGTTGAGCTTAAAAAAAATCTTGCATAAGACATTAAATTTTAATATAGTCTAAAATTACTTCCCAGCATTGAGAATACAAACGAATGAATATATGTAATACGCCCCCCCCCCCGGTTCTACGCCATTGCTCACATGAACGCCTTACCTTGTGGGAATTCCAGGTCAGCCACTAAACGGCTCGTCAAGCGGAGATTCAAAGGACACGTGACACGGAGCACTGAGGCAGACGCTATATAAACGACTAGCACACTTGGAGCTACAAACTTTGACCACAAAAGCAGATCAGAAAACAAGACTGGTCGATACACGGGAGCTGTTTTTCACCAGTATCAATAAGGCCTATCGTTTTATTATTTCAAACTTTACTATATTGAAGAAAATCATTCCCTTTTGCTGCCATAGTCGAGTGATTTTTTTGTGCCATTAACAACTCTTCCACTGTGGATTGGTGAAGACAAAAGATATCTATTATTTTACCGGCATTAACTACACTGTTTACACATCAAACAACACTCAGCCAGAAGAAGAATGAGTCAGTCAATAACACTAGGAACCATTGAAATATCCTGTTTGTATTGTATGACCCATTAGGAATGTCAATGTGCGGTAATGTATGTACTTACTACTTTGCACTAATGTACAGCATCGCATATCGGCATAAAACTAAAAAAAATAAAACAGTCGTCGCCCAGACAGGACATTACCTTTAACCAAAACGACACAATGGAAGCTGAAACGACAGTTCTTCCAGAACAAAAGGACGCCAGTTTCATTGGACCAAGTGCAGAATTGGCATTTATTGTTGGATTACTGATATTCACCGTGAACTCTGTCCAAGTGCCAATTGTGTTGATGGTGAAATCAATCCGAGCGTCAACCAGCCCCTACATCATCTCGCTGTTGATATCAGATGCCGTTTACGGCGCCACGATTGTCCAGAACTCGATTGTTGTGCAGCTGGAAGTTTCATCCGCGAGATTTATTCTTGTCGCTGCATCTATTCATGCTGCAGCAATGTTCTTGTCTATTTTCCATACCTTGGCTATTTTAATTGATCGATACATTGCAATATTTCTCCCACTTCGATATGAAAGCATTATGACGTCAAAGGTCACTGCTGTTGCCATTGCTATTGTGTGGATGACAAGTCTTATAATCTGGTTATTTGCTATGCTGTTCAAGGATCCGGAGAGTGAATCCTACATCACTGTGGCATTGATTATACTGTTTATTTTTTCAGGCAGCTTGATTATCGTGATTCAATGTAAAATCGGGATAATTGCATTTAAACAGAGTCGTAAAATTAATGCCCAGGCTGCCACCCCTCAGAAAGGGATTTCCAATATGACTCGTGTTCTGTCTCTGCTCCTTGGCTGTCATGTCGTGTTCTGGTTTCCATACTTCACGATCGCTGTATATTTTCCTTACGTGCACGAAGCAAATACTCTAAAATTGCTTGGAATCTTCGGTTGGGCATTGCTGTTTGCATCCCTGAACTCATTGGCTAATGTGTTTGTTTATTCCCTTGGGACGAAAGCTTACCGGGAATGGATTGGTTCAAAGTTAACACAAATACGTACGCATTTTATGTAGATGTGTTTTTAAAACATACCTTAAATTGACGCCAACATAGCGATATAGCAAGCGGATGGTTGTTACGCCATGTCAGGCTTTGTTATTAAGAGGCACAATTGGGGAGGGTCGCTGGGGAGGGTGGGGGCGTTCTTGGTGCCATTAAATTACTGCTGATTCACAAATGATTCGAATCTCGAATTCCAAAGATTTTGTAGATCACTCTGCGTACAGTCGTCCTCTTTTCTGATGACCCTAGACTATCGATCGTTATAATTATTGTGATAATGCAACTCTAAAACCGAATTCTTCATTTGTGAGTCCATAATTAGATAACTAGATAATTACTATGCTACTCGATAAGATTTATAACACCATACGCAACCAATTACAATGCAAGTTGTAGAAAATTCTTTGCAATAAAGTGTACAGCTATATATATTATTTGAATTATTTTTCATCCGATGTTATGATTACTACATGGATAAAAAGGTGTCCACGCAGGTCTTCCAATGGCAAGACTTCTTTGTACGACATACACCTTCGACTCGTCCTTCGACAAAGCAGCCCATGGTGGCCTGGTGGGATGGTATCCTGTCAACTGTAGATGAAATTTATACATAATGCATCACCCTAAAAAAAAAATGTGACCAAACAATTTGAAGATCATCGACATTCATTGGTGTGACATTGACTGACCTCTAGCTCACCCATGATGGTACGTGGGGAATGGAAAATCTCATTTTTTCAGATCGACGAGTCAATTTTTTGCTTACTATATATTGATCAAATTTCGACCACCATGTTCACCTGCCTGCATCTTGTTCCCCAAAAGAATCAGACCGCTTACTTTTTTTATTGAATGGCCTCATACTGAACTCAAGGGGTTGCTATGGGTGTCGCTGACACCCATAAAATTTCCATTGTTTAACTCAATTTCAAGTCTCCACATTTGTCCTTTTAAATTATAGGTTGAATTTAGAATTAATAACTCCGCGGAGCTCTGTGTTTTGATGTTTGATTTGCAGCTGATACAATTTATGAAGATGTTTAATCAGAACAAGAATGCCTCCTCTGGATCCAGCATTACAAACAACAGCTAGGTATCCGCATCTCTGCATCCATCTCAGCACTTAACCCTCTACTAAAAACGGAATGCGTGTATTAACTCTGATAGTATAGCTCAATGCAATGTATGAATAGTAATTCATTAATAATCCTTATCATATGTGCGGCCTAACTTTAAAGAGGACCTCTGTTAATTTTGGAACCTTTTTTAGATCAGTTGTATGGACTTTTGTGAGTGATAAGAGACCATTTTTGAAAAATATGGCCAACAGTGATTGATATTCATGACAAATTAAATTACGAAACAACTGTTGATTGAAAGATCGGCCATCATTATTAACTATAGGAGAATTACTTTAGTTACGTCACCACAGTCTGAAATCGAACACGAGAAGAAAGTGAGATTTTAAACCTCTCAAATTCGGTGTACAGTAAAACCTCGATGTATCGAACGTCCGTCCCTCGAATGTCTCCCTGTGTCGAAGTGTTTTCGAAGTCCCGACGATTCTCCTATACTTTACCATTAGCACTAACATCCGTCCCTCGAACATCTCATTCTCGAATTTATCCTTGTGTCGAAGTGTTTTCGAAGTCCCCGAGACATATTTTCGATCCGTAGCTCGAAGTCGAAAAATTCGATGAACATATTTCTCAGTTTGATAACTTCAAAGAGAGAGATAGTCAGTTGTTTACAAAGCATCAAAACATCCCCGCCCCCACAAAGCAGTCGGCAGCCTTTATCTCTCTTCTGTTTACGCCGCGACCAGAGCTTTGATTGGCTGACTCCAAAGATCAACGGACCGTGGATCTCAACTAAGCTATAAGGCATATTGTTGTTGGTGTATTTGTGATGATCTTTAATGAATGACCGACAAAAGACCGCAAACCGACCAGAGCTTGGCTGACTCCTAAAACCAATAGACCATGGATATCGACTAAGGCATTGTTGTTGGTGTGCTTGTGATGATATTTAATGAATGCCGTCAAAAGACCGCGCGCATTCGAGGCTAGAGTTAATTAAAGAAATCCAGCCTTAGATCTACACGTTGATAAATATTTGTTAATTAAAAGTTTCAATCTCAATTTCTCCTATAATCATTTCTTTGGTCTAGATTTCTCGTAAGTCATGAGATCACAGTTTATAGTTTATGAGTTCATAACGCATGCAGTTAATCATAACGTCAGAACACGGTTTGGAATCATAACGGTCATATCATAACGGCCTCGATCTATCCCTCGAAGTATCCTTGAGTCGAAGTATTTGAGCTAACCCCACGAACTTCGACACATCGAGGTTTTACTGTATCTAGGAATTAGCCCACAGCAAGCGCATTGTCTAAAAGTATGTCAGTCAAAAGGAGTATTTGTCTTCTGGGATGCAACCTCTAATATCTGTTACTAGCTCAAAACAATCATGGGTCCTCTTTAATATTTCCACATCACATAATAATGATTACATCACAAATTAACATTTGAATGATATTTGAATGTTAGGTTCAAAATCATGCTGGTTCACGTTGTGTGTATCACATTGCACTTATAGCATATGTAACAATGATTATTTAAACTCTGCCTATGTGTAGAGACCTTTGGGCAAGGTGTCCACTGTAATGCTTCCATCTCCCAAGAGACAGTTAACGATATACTGTGGTCAGAAATGTGCGCTGAGAAGCGGGAAACAAACATATTCACAACTGTTAGATAACAAATACCTAAAAGGCTCCGATTCACTGCATTGTCTATTAGAAACTTAGGTTGCCTCCCATTTATGATTCTAGTTTATAAGACACGAATATTTCCCATGAACAACACTCTCAAAGATTGTTTGGACATTGCTGTTTGGTTCCTTGAATTCATTGACTAAAGTGTTTGTTTATCTCTTGGGACGAAAGCTTACCGGGAATGGTTTGGTTCCAAGTTAACACAAATTCGTAGGTATTTTATGTAAATTCATTGTTAAAATGTATTTGATAAAACGCATGGTACCAACATATAAAAAGCGGGTGGTAATTGTCTTTCTCTGCGTGTGGCAGTAATTTCTTGTACAATTGTAGTGATATTGAATATGCTGATAATGCAAAATGTGGAGGTTGTTTTGGACTGTTTGATTTTGGACTGTCCCCCTGAATACATGCAGTAGCTTGATCCGTATAAGGAAATGTTTATTCAACAATCAAAACATCGCCTACTATTTGATTACCCTAAACAGAATCGATTTTCCTCAATCTGACTCTACACTAGCTTCAAGCAACGGCAAAATTAAAACAGCCATAGGGGACCTACATACATTTATGATTGATTATGCACGCAGGCCTACTTCAACATTTGTAAATTGCTGTAACATGGCTTATATGCAGCGCTTGCTGTTTTCGACAGCTGCTCCAAGTGAATGTGTTCGCATTTAACTCGGAATACACAATCACTGCATGGAGCCGTAATTTAATAAATTCATTCCAACAATCATTTAATATTCATATTACAACGGACATACATCAGTGTGGGACTCGTCGCGTGTGAATTTAAGCAGCAAGCAAGGAGATAACAACATGCTGCATATCTTCGGCGCCCTCTGCATGAGATAACCGTCGACTGATAACCTCGAAATAATCGCTGCATTGCATAGAGGCTTTTTAAGCAAGCCAGACTGCATCGCGCGTTCACTCGGCGCGCAGAATAAGACGTGCACGGTTGACAATGTCTACGGTGTTCGGCGTCCCTGTAGTTTTGTCTGCATAGAACTTCATTGCTTCCTTGTATTGATTTTCTTCAAGTTCAAGCTGTTGTCATCTCTGGTCGATGAATAAGGGTTCTGCATATAAGCACATTGACTTTAAACGGAGTTTCATTCGAGTGCCGTGCGTACATGAGTGTGAGGAACTGATTATTCGGTTATCCTGAAATCCGAAAATGGAAAATGAGGAAAAGGACAAAATTCCAGTCGAGATTTCGCGAGAAGTCGGCGGCGAGAAAACGGGAGAAGTCATCGAAATCACGCGAGAAGTGAATCCTGACAATATGGCGAAGATAGGAGCGCACTCACCCGGTAAATACTGCCACGTTAATCCCTGAGTACACCGCTCTCCCCACCGCGGGGGCTGATTTAGCCCCCTCAAATGAATTATTCGGATCTGAAAATGTGATAAATATCTATGGTGTATTTTTATGCGCCCTTCACCTTGCATATTATCAATTATAGAAGTTGACAGGTCTGAAATATCGAATAGTTATTAATTTTAATTTTAGTTACTAATTACTGAAGTGAAACTTGCTATTAAATTTGTGTGATTTTCTAAAATGAAAACGTGATTTCTGTCATAAAATTTACTTGTTATCGTTGTCCTATTTGCCACATCTCAAGAGAGATCTCAACACTCGACATCACTCATTTAATTATTAATTCAAATTAAATATAATAATTTATTATTATTCTTATAATAATTAAAATATGTAGATGAGAGAAAAAAATCCAACAAATCTTAACATTAATATTAGGAATTTATTTGGAACTTGAAATGAGTCTGAATCTTCAGTTCTTGTACCTGGAAAATTATTTAATGAATTAAATGATTATCATAATCATTATTGGATGTTGGAATGGATTCAGTTGTAATGATAATTATTATTGTTGTAGTGATAATCGATGAAAATCAAGATAATGCCATTAGACGATTATTCGTAAGCCATCACGTACTGCCTCGAGTATCAGTATCACCAACTCGTAACCTCAGCTTGTTTTAACTTAATTTCATTAGACTGCATACCAGTTCGAGGTGTTTTCTGATGGTGACAGGTAGTCCATGGTAGATGCAGTTACAGTAATCATCACGTGAAAAGACTTGCCATTTTACGAGAGCTCTCAGCGCATCACGGTTGATATATAGTCTCGAATGCACCATGGATCTCGTAATAAGCAGACTTGCAAACAACGTTGATCTGCATCTCCAGGTTAAACTTTCAGTCAAACAGCGCACCAAGGTCTCTCACTGTAGCATTGAGCACAAGCTCGCAGTTATCCAGTTGTAGTCTTAGAGGATCACCAAATGGCGCAGCAATCTTAGGTTGTTGAATACACAGGACCTCTGTTTTTGACTCATTTAGTTTTAGAAAATTTGAGTTCATCCACTTCTTAATCCTCGATATGCATTGCTGAAGTTTGTGAGTGGTAGATAATCGTGACGACGATGAATGTGTGGAGGAGGCGCTGTAGAGTTGGGTATCATCAGCGTATACCGGTGATGACACACATCCATGTTGCTAAAGTAATTAATCCCCGCAGCGAGATAATTAGTAATTATCTCGCTGCAGGACTGGGTATACAATCCAAACAACAGGGGGCCCAGGAAAGACCCCTGGGGTACCCCAAACCGCAAGGCTTCAGGCTTAAAGTAAGTTCCACGGATGCTAACACATTGTTGGCACTGTGAGAGGTAGGAGCGGAGCCAGCCCAGAGCGATGCCATTGACACCGAGGCGTAGATGCAGGTGTTGAAACAATATCTCGTGGTCAATGGTGTCAAATGCTGCAGACATATCCAGCAGTACTACTATGGCAACACCTTCCTTATCGACAGCCTTCAGAATGTTGTTTTGGACTTGAGCTAGGGCCGTTTCAGTGCTGTTGTTGCCCTTTTAGGCGGCTTGGAAGCAAACATTGAAGTTGTTATGCATACAGTGTTCATGTAATCTCATGGCAATCACACGTTCAAGCAGCTTTGACAGGAACGATAAGTTAGACACAGGCCTTGAGGATCAAAGGAGGGCTTCTTCAGCATCGGTCTAATAGCACCTTCCTTGAGTGTAGTGGGTACGAGTCCTGATGACAAGGACAGGTTGATGATCCGTGTGAGGAGAGGCACCAAGACCCAAGACCCCAAGGGGGTCCAAGGACGCAGACTTTCTTGGGCTCTTGGAAATGAGGATGGTCACTATCTCTTCGGTTGTAACTCTGAAGGACATGAGTGGCCCAACTGGTCACGCTGCATAGAGGCGATAGGTGTAGGCGATGGATCAACAGCTGATGAATAAGTACAATTTTATCAGAAAAGAACTGAGCAAATTTCTGACCAAGTGCCTGTTCACTGGAGTGTGTTGTAAGGACTGGTTCTTTCTTCTTCTGCATAAGGGAACTTAGGATGGCATTTTGCTCTCACGGTGTCAGTGCGCTGTTGAATTTATCTGAGAAGTAGTCCTTCTTAGCTGTTCTTCGAGAGTCAGCTCATTTTGCTGCACGCGAAACATCTCATGGTGCACGTACAGCGCATAAATATTAAATCACCATAATAATGCTTGTTCAAAAAGAGGAATCGGATAAACACAGTCTTGTGGGTTAGCTGCAGCCTGAGTTGATGTTTGCGCACATCCATTCGTCTTGGAACATTATTTCTCCAAATATTCTACAGTTGGATTTTTTTTAACCATTTAAAAATTAATCTAATCCATCCATTTAGTCTATGAACTTCAAGTCATGAACATGGCACCCTTTTAAAATATGTAAATATTGATTGAATATGCCCATAGGTATAACAGGATGTTAGCCAATAGCCGGGCTCATTTTCTGAAAGACAAATTACTGCCTGCCTTTATAAGCGCTCGTTTGATCATTGCTGTTTATTTCGTGAATATGTGGACCCAGCATAACAGGAAGTCACATCCGCTGCCTCTGGGTATGTGCTGCGAGCCTACATGGCTCGAGTAAAAATATAAGAATTGAAAACTGGAGAGAGAAAAAGTCAGTCTTTGCTCTTGTCTAGTGTTTTTACTGTTTTACAGCCTTCATTATTATTTATCCCTGCATCGCAAAGGTCCTCATTCTGTACGCCAACCTTTGAGGAAACACTCTGTATGCAGGAAATTGAGAGTGTAACCTTTGCATTTAAGGCTGTATGCTCTGAGCTAGCTATACGGTATCTGCGTGTAATAGTTGTCCCGGGGCTTCTGTTCTGGCATCCGTATCACCCGAATGGGTTGGGTGGAGCCGTAAAACCCCATCACTCACTCACTCATTGAGGTGAACACATTCAGTTCTCTTATTGATTTTACAATTTCCCCAAATGATATTGATGGCATTTGCACTGAAAGAGAAATGGTTTGTTCAGGTGATGTGCTAATGTTGACGTCAACACACACCTGGTTAGTGCTGCTCTACTGGTTTCTTTATTCATTTCTATGTAGTTAAAATATATTTGTACATGTTGTCCGTAATTCTCCTGCGTTGAAGGCTGAGTCTATTCAGCCAACAGAATCATCTTTAGAGTTTCTTATTCTTGTGGTGTTTTTTTAGCTAGAAACACTTGAGAGCAGACTGTCTGTCGGTTTTTCCTGGAATTGGAACAGAAAAATACAAGTTTTCATTGAAAAACATTTTCATAAATCGTTGGGAAAAATATTCGATGATAGTTCAGTTTCAAGTTCAGGAATATTTGCATGAATATAAGAGATGCTGTATGAATATATTAGAACTTTAGGAGATACTATATGAATATATGAGTATCTATATAATTATTGAAACTCGTTTTGAACGTATGGTAGATGGCTTGGATCTTGTGTTGACATCCATGGATCCTGGATCCAATATTGTTAACAACTTGATATCTTGACATCTATTGATTTACCTGAACATAAAATTCCACCCCTGCATGCGACTAGAGAAATTGTTTAAAGTTGAAATCATGTGATTCAGGTTTTTCAGTCAAGCAACTGGTTACATTTCAATAATTGTTATACAAGTGTAACTTACGGCTCGTTTTCTTACGTTTCAGAAGTTTAAAAAAAACCTTCTTTTTTTTCCTGCTGGTTTCCATGACCTATCAGTTGAAATGGGTCGACTGCAGTGCTTGATATATTGTGTGTGTAGTCTGAAGCTAATATATTGATTTTTGATATCGCTCTGTAATATGCCTGCAATATGACTTCAATTGTGGGATTGTTTGCTCTCGAGGTTATCATAATCTGTGCTATGTGTTCTCTCGCTCTCTCTTTCTCAGATTAAAGTAAAATATATAGGAGTGCTGAGTATGAAATTATGAATATGCAATAAGTGCAGCATTTCCTGCACTCGAAGCACCTGAGGTACAGAAGATCAGCATGGCCTTTCGGAGGGGCACCCAGTAATTACTCCCAGAGCAATGCTTGAATTAAATGGTGTCATCTGCAAATAGACTTTATAAATCTATGGCCAAAGAACGAAAATCTTGTTAGCAATAAAAGCATGAAGCTTTAAGACAGACGGTGCTGTTACCCTTCCACGTGATTAAACACGTCAAAACCTGTATTTCAACCAAGACGTATTTAACGCTTATAATCTGTAATCAATACATTGAATTGATGATGTATTTCTTGTAAACTGAACATTATTCTATATTTGCTTGTGATGCAGCTGTTGCAATCAATCAATTTCAGAATTTCCTCTCACTCTTTGTTGTTACTTGATTGTGAATATTGAATAATATTGTCAGCAATTATGTTGTTAGTTTATTATTTAATTACTTCAATCCTAATTATTATCAATTTGAGATTATTATCTGCTGTGCGGATTCCTTATCACCGTTTTCAGATGTGGCAGCATCTGATTGGCCGACGCTTTTAGAATCATATGCATAGTGATTATTCATTGTTATAAGGAGTAGACATTATTGATTTTAAATTCATTTGTTATATAATCCATAGGTTTTAATCAATATTCATATAATAATAGTTAATGCAATTACTAATCGTTCAGTGTAGTTTGTAGTTGTACCATGACCCTACAACTGTTTAAGCTTATAAATCATTGACAATTATCTTACATTTATGATGACTAATGACTCCTTTAAAATTCCGGTTTCATATATTTATAAACTTGACATTCTGTGGTCTGAGCGGGTTGAGTTATTGCCTCTCCACGTGGCTCCCTCTACAGCGGAATGTGACGTGAAATTGCGGCCTTTGAAGAGTGAGATGAATCGATAAAAGCATCAATCTATTCTATCTATCTAATCTATTCTATTGATCTTCATCAATCTATTATTGATGGAGTGATTATGGGTCACTTCCGTTCTGTTCCCAGGGCACATGTGTCTCTGTTCTCGTATGCCATTCTCATGTCAGTTCACTGCAATGCTCCACTGGTTGCTTAATGAATCTATTATTTATGGAAGGTACGAGTTATAACTTGTCCTTCAGATATATCAACTTGTAGACTCATAAATTTCAGTGTTAGCCATGTAGATTCCCAGTTATGATATTATACAGTTTAAAACGATTTAAATCAATAATAATAATATCTTTTTGTAATGGTTTTAGCAGCCATTAATTAACACTTTAAAGTGGGAGTTTAAACTGTTGATATTTTTTTCTTCCTTTCATTTACCTGATGGCGTTTTTGGCCTGAAGCTTTTCAAATTTTAAGGTCATGCCTTTGGCACAGCGATTCCCCTCTTAAGTATTTTTCTTCCATATGCACTCTCACTTTACACTGGAAGTTGTTTACTGTGGAATACAGTGAAACTTTGCATCAATAATTGCGGTTTCAGAGTTGTTTTTAGTATTAATTAGTAATTCAGAATTGCTTTATTACTATTGCTTTGTTGGAAGGTAATCCATGCATTTTTTGGGAGGATTTTGTCGAGACTTGTGTCTTGTGATTTTGAGTGTAAAAGGTGTAGTTGTCCTCTGATATATATTGTGGTAGAAGTACACTAAACCTCAGAGTTATTACTTTACTCAGGTGAAGAAGCATAATGAAAGATACTGTGAGTCCAGTGGCTGAGCAGCCGGATAAAGGTAACCATTTGTATTTCAGCCGATTGGTTAACTATTCGCTTGGTTTTAAGCAAGGATTATCCTTCGTTGGGAGGGAGGACTCCCATCTTGTGTTCTAATGAGAAAATGAAAATATCCGCCCCCTTTTACAGTTTCTTAACTTTTGCTTTTTCATTTCAGGCCACGCCCACGTCGTGAAATATCTCAGCTTGTTCCTCCTCTGCTCCCAGAATGCAGTGCTCATTCTGGTCATGCGATATGTGCGTGTCCGACCGGGCGATCTGTTCCTGTCCACCACAGCGGTCATCTTGGCGGAATTCTGCAAATTCAGCTTCTGTTTGTCGCTCATCTTTTACCAGGAGAACTTTTCAATTCGCTCTTTTGCGAGACATTTACATGAGAACATCATAGCACAGCCAATGGACTGCCTCAAGATATCTGTTCCGTCTATTGTCTATACTTTACAGAATAACCTCTTATATGTCGCCGTGTCTAACCTGGAAGCCGCAACTTTCCAGGTTAGTAATAAGATTTGTTTTTCTTCAAAACCCTCTTAAATAGACTTTTTTTTTCTTTCTGTTTCTTTTTTCATTTCTGTTATCTTCTCATTTTCATATCTCGCTTTCTTCTTCTCCAGGTGACCTATCAGCTGAAGATCCTCACCACAGCTCTCTTCTCTGTAATAATGCTGCGCAAACAGCTGAGCCGCCTGCAGTGGGTGTCTCTTGTCATTCTCTTTATTGGAGTCAGTGTGGTTCAGCTGCAGTCTCAGGGAGAAACCAAGTCGGACAAAGTCGCCCAGGAACAGCGTCCGATCCTTGGTTTAATCGCCGTCATCGTCTCGTGTATGATGTCTGGATTCGCTGGCGTCTACTTTGAGAAGATTCTGAAGGGAACGACTCAAACCATTTGGCTCCGTAACGTGCAAATGTCGGTCGTGGGAATCTTCATCGGTTTTGTGACCATGGAAATCAACGACGGTGAATCCGTTCACAAGAACGGCTTCTTTTTCGGCTATGATTGGCTCGTGTACTTTGTGGTCTTCCTTCAGTCGTTTGGAGGAATCATGGTTGCAGTGGTGGTGAAATACGCGGATAATATCCTCAAGGGCTTTGCTACATCTGCTGCGATTGTGGTGTCATGTATAGCGTCCATGTACTTCTTTGATTTCCAGCTGACTCTGCAGTTTACCGTTGGAGCAACATTGGTCATGACTGCGGTTTATATGTACAGCAAGTTTGTTCCCACACCCCCGACTCCAGCGTCAATGAAAAACGGCGTTTGAAAGATGTATCTTCTTCTTTCCCTTAGGTGATTAAAAAAATTGTTTGTTTATTTCTGGGATTTTATTTGTATATTCTTTGGGATTTATTTTTTATTTTTTTTTCAATTGTGAATCAAAGATCATATTTGCCATCTTCTCCTTTTGATTTATTTTTCTTACTATCTTTTTTCCCTTTCTCTGGTCAATATTTAAAAAGAGGGTGCGAGTTCCTCAAGAAAGTTTTGTTTGTTCTTATTTGGCATCTGCTCCTTTCACACATGGCATATTACTTACTAATTATAGATAACGCTAATTCTAAACAAACAAATTTTAGGCGTTTCTTGCGATATTTTATGTTAGAATAGTGGCGTCTAAATCAACCATGTTTACAAGTGGATGTGGGTATTTTTCAATTGATCCGTGGAATAACCTCAAAATTTCTAGTACGAAATGCTGGTCAAATTTTTTGAATAATTGAACATTAGTTGTTGAACTAACGAGTTTTGATATCTGCAGTCTTTCTTGCATTCTTTTGTTTTCTTGTTAACTCGTTTGTAATATTCAACTTTTTTGGATGAAATTTCACATATCAGGAAGAGGACTTAGTAGCCAGAAATCTACATCCTCCTCCCTCTCAAAATACTTAATTTATTTTGAATTTAATCTTCCCTTGACATTCCAGTTCATCCATGTTCATTTATTTTGTGCCTTTATCCTTACTCAATTCATCCATCAACTCGATTTGCCTGCACAAAAATTGTCAAATGTGATTTTTTTTTTTTTGTAGATAATATTGTCAAGGATGTTTTTGACAAACCTTGTGCATGTATCACAATTATGGAGTTATGATAATAAAATTCCTAATAATTTGGTTTTCGGGTTTTTATGTATATTTTTCACCAAAAAGTTTTATCGGCCAAATTCATTGAATCAATTAAGTAATTAAGGACTAAATAAAATCACTAATGATATATTTGTTTTTATTTAGACTAATTTCAATGAAGTAAGGCTCACTTTAGTACATACTATTTAATAATAAATTTTGGTCGAATTTAAAAGGCCTACTTAATAGTCAACTTTGCATAGCGTTAATAATTTAAGATTGATTTGTTTATGCGTTGTGATTTCCATTATATCAAATGGATGTTACAGGTATTACAGTACGTTGTAATTGAGAAAATTCGTTGATTTGTTCAAAATTTAATGGAATTGTGAGTGCATCTTTTTGTACCCTATATAGCTAGGCTTAGGGTGGGCTTTATGCATATGATGTCATAGCCCAAACATCATTTTTCTCGTGCTGGCTAAGCTGGTGTCAGGAAACGATAGCTAAGCCACCGTCGATATATTCCGATTGAAAGTAGACCTATTCTATAAGAGTGCTGAGTCTGCTGACTTTCGCGTACCATGCAAAGATCCTAAAATGAACTACGTGAAGCTCTATAATTATACTCGTCTATAGGATCTTTGACGTGCGCCCATATGCAAATAAATGTGGATTTCAATAATATTTACTTTGGGTGGATAATAGCGGATCTATTAGCTTGTCAGTGTTTATTGCTCGGCAAACAGATGTGCTTTGTTTACATTAGAATAACTAGCTGCGTGCATAGTATGATCGGAGTTGGTTATAACATATACCATATCGCTGTAAATCTGACGCATAATCCATCCAGTTTTCATCCGGAGCAGTGTCCTAGCTGCCACAGTTTTCTCACCAGGAAATTCCTTGCATGCACTCGTCTACAACCAAGAAATCCATCTTTATTATCTTATTCAATATTCGGATAAAAGCTTATAGCTTATACTTAAGCCCGTGGGTGCCAGCAACACTTGACAACTCCTATTTCGAGCCCACAATTGATAAATTTCGGTTCCATAAATTGCCTACAATTTAGTACAATTACATTTATGCGGCACTGGTAACTGTTATTTTGAGTCTTGTAACTGAAAATACCAAGTTACCAACCATGCACATTGCACAATTAATACGCTGATTATACGATTATTGTTGTGTGGTACAAACGATGGATCATTAGAACTTATTGGAAATCAGTCTTCGTGTTTTTTTCCGCGTAACTTTATCATAGTAAATAATAGTATTGATTATCGACACATTCAACAACAGTAAAATCCAATATACAGGTAATCATAATGCTGCATTAGGCATTATGATATTTGACGATATAGAAAGCGCGCAGAAATATGAGTGCGCAACAAAATCATCTACGGCGTTATAAATATTCATGATAATCTGCACTTCCGGTGTCCGTCGTGACTTCTCTTCTGCATGCTCCTTGATTAGTTATTTTAATAATTCAAGACATTCAATTCATCAAACAACTGGATCAAGAAGCTCTTTCTTTATTTCACAATAATTTGTGTTTAAAATTGTCCTTATTCAACTCCATCCACAGTCATGTCGTACTGTCGACAAGAAGGTGAGCGATAACGCAGTATAATATCCATTGGTTTCATCATACGAAACACAGGGAGTCTTACCAGTGGGCTCTGGATACATGAAATGCCTATGCAGCCTTCTAGACAGTATATAATAATATCAAGGGAACTTGGAAGTCACTGATTTCTCAGAATAACTATACAATGCCAAAAATATTTTTTGCTATTTTTCTTATTTCAACAAGCGATTTTCTAGGACACCTACCATGGTTTCTCATCCTGAAACAGTAAAAAGGTCAGCCAGAGTGCACCACGCATGCGCTTTTGTTTCGTAAACAACAGAGATGTCCTTTTATGGCGAAGATGATCTGCTCTGATTGGCTGAAATCGATAGCTTCACGAGGGAAACGGGACCAATCACGACAAGCCTTCAGCTGACGTTTGCCTCCTATACTTCGTAATGGAAGCCATTCTCCCATAGGTGAAATGCTAACCCCGATATTCAGAATGCATTATTTCCTTACACTTGCATCCAGGCATGGTGTTTTTGGCACAGAATCCTATCAATTGGTGCTATGGGTCAATAGAACATCACTTAAAATTCAGTTCCCCATCCCTTTAAGAATGTATCCTAAGCTCTACACTTTTGCCGCTCCATTCCGGTTTTAAGGATTTTATTTCGACATTTAGCGTTCGTGAGTTCACTGCAGGCTGAAAATTTGCTGCGGTCCGACAAAAGGATGCATCGTACCCGTTGCTAGTCGTTTTGGAACTGATTGTATTTTTGGGCAATTAATTATTAAGTAGGCGTTGCCATGCCAGATTATTCATGTCAATGGTTTCATTTCTTGGTGATCTTGCCAGATCCTAAGTTTCGACTCCCTCTTTTGAGGATAACATTGCTTTTGAGGCAAGCGTCCTAAGATTGGCACAAATCAGTGACTTCCCTTGATATTACATATGTAGACAGTAAGCATTCACTACATTCACATTGAGTTTGGTCCATATATGCTCGCTCACTGGTAAGACCCCGTGTGATATGAAACTTGCAAGTTACATAACATTTCAATCTTGTTCACCAGACAAAACTCAGCATTTAATTTTACTAGATTAGTGAATGGACATAGTTGTTATTTTACTCATGCTCACTTGCCTAATGTCTTGTAAATTGTTGGGATGAAATATATTGATTAGTTTTTGTTACCCAACTCATACTCAGTATCATCATTTATATAAACCACAAGTTGATGTGCAATATAATATTTAGAAAATATTGGTCTAATATTAAAGAATAAAGCGTGAATTGAATTTTCCAACCTGTTTACAGGCAAAGACCAGATCGTCTTCCTCAGCAAAGAGGATTACGATAAGCCTCCGATCGGTCCAGTTCCTGACGAGAATGAAGACGACGATGAGCCAGGTACGAGATCCACCACTAAAATGAATGAAACTGTTAAAACCACTTGTACGCAGGTTTAATCATGGAGAATGGAGACATCAACTGGAATTGTCCCTGTCTGGGTGGCATGGCAACTGGGCCATGCGGGAATGAATTCCGGGAAGCCTTCTCCTGCTTTCATTACAGCCAAGACGAACAAAAAGGTTCCGATTGTTACGAACAATTCAAAGGAATGCAAGAATGCATGCAGAAGTTTCCTTCTTTATATGATAATGAATCTGGTGCTGATATGGATGCCATTGCTGAAGAGGAAGCCAAAGCAAGAAGCCAAACGACGGTTGATGACGGAGAGAAGAGCGGAGATAATTCTGTGAATGAAGCTGACGATAAATCAGACGCTGAAACTAAAAGCTGAGGTTCTTATTTTTAGGTTTTCTACATGTATGATGTCATTGCAAATTTTTTTGAGTGATTAATAATTAAGTTGTTTTGGTAATAAATGTGTCTGTTAGTGAATTAGGAATAATTCAGCAGAGATCAATTGGTTCACATCTCATTTGCTTTTAAATTTTCCCACAGATATCCTTACTTCCGCCTCTCCTACAACTAGGAATGCGAGATACGTGTAGCACAATATTAATTCACTGCCTTTCTGAGGTACATGCACTGGATCCACTATATCTATGTTGGATTTAGTATGGTGGCATCGCTCAGTAGCGAACTATTTAAATATTACATGTAATAATTACATAGAGCACTCAATTTTGTGTATGTTTCATCTTGATTATAATATTCAGAATTCACTCAAATTTGCATCTAAACCACTGTTCCAATGAGTTGCCGATAAGAAGAGGATAAAGTGCATATTCACAAGAGACATACGTATTTTATTTCTTCATACAAATATTTATCTACAAATGAATAAGAAAAACCCACGGGCTGAATTAACCTTCAAAGCTGATATGTGTTGCGTTAATAACCAATAAAAATACGGAAATAAGTTCGACATCAGAATATACGATAATCCAGGTGTGGAATGCTAATTGGCACTGAAATTAATTAGTTAACAAGGAGAAAAATGCGTGTGTGCGATTTTACGTGGAACAGCAAATTTTGTGAGACATCGTACAACAATGAAAAAAAGTCTTCAAGTTGATATTTAAAAAAAGATAGTAGATACAAGCGAAATTTGAGTGGATTTGGTCCGCATAATTGTTAGGGAAAAAAAGTGTTTAGTTAATCAAAATAAAATAATAAACACAACGCTATCTGGATCACAATAAGGCTCACTTTGGCATATTTAATAATTAATTTAACCTAATAAGGAAAAAATATCAACACAACTTGTGAACAATACACAAAATATAAAATAGGAAGCCGATTATGCTAATTAATAATAATTAAACACAATCAATTTCAACAGATAAACTTTTCAGGAAGAGAAAAAAAAATTCATGGAACATGATTCTTTTGATAAAACACCAGAAGGTGAAAAAAAAAAAAAAAAAAAAATGAGTAAAGAGAGTTTGTTGGAAAAAGAAAAAAAATCTTTGTTTTAAAGAACACAATTTAATGAGAAATATCCTATTAATAAAGTCGCTTCTCATACCTGAAATTGACACACGAAAAATAAAAATGAAAAAACAATATTTCTAATAAATACGCTGAAAACTTACGAATGTAATCCATGGACGCCGCCTTCGATTTGAGCAGATGTTGTTCTACGTTCAAACTTGAGTTCCCCACTGTACATCATCGACCTAAGAGGAAATAAATATAAATAAATATGCATCAATTATTTTGAAAAATTCGTTGACTGACCTAAGCACTGAGAGGCTCTTGGATCCTATATCTTGACATCCATGCTGGATTCCCGTGATAAGATACGGCATGAATTTATGTATCGACCCCTTATCAACAACGGCTCCTGCCACTCCCTGTGCTACTTTCAGTTTATCGGATTCACTGAAGTACCTCGTCTGGCTTGACATGTTCTTCTCCATGGCGTCAAGTGATCCCATTCCTCGGTACTTCTTTAACCGGACTCCGTCAGCGAAGTAGTACTCACCAGGGGCCTCGCTAGTACCAGCCAGCATAGACCCCATCATGACTGCAACAATGAGAATTTATTCAACTCTTGAATACAAATGCCGGTATGAGCGTTTCACCTGTGGATGCACCGAGAGACAGTGCTTTGATGATGTGACCCACGACGGCAATTCCACCGTCAGCGATGACAGGAACGCTGAAGCGACGCGCGTACTCTGCCACCTTGTAGACGGCTGTGCCCTGTGGCCTACCCACGGCCATCACTGAATGAATATTAGGTCAGGTCAAGAGTTCAATCGAACCACCAACCTTCCTGTGTGATGCAGATGGAGCCACTGCCCATTCCCACTCGCAGACCATCAGCGCCTGCGTCAATCAAGTTCTTTGCCTGAGCTGCCGTCACAACTGAGCAAGACACAAGAGCGAATAACGCCAAATTGCACCGTCATCTCTGGCTTACCATTACCCGCAATGACCTGAATTTCAGGATACTTGGCTTTAATGTGGCGGATCGTCTCAATTTGATACACAGAGTTACCTTGGGACGAGTCCTACAAAGATGAAAAAACATAATTTCAGTTTCAAAAATATATATCTATAAAACAGCAAAACTCACAAGAACGATGACATCAACTTCTGCTTGGGCCAAGAGATCGATTCTGTGCCGGTCACTCAAGTGAGTGCTGACTGCAGCACCAACTAGAAGTTGCTTCCTAAGATAAAAAAATAAATAAATAAACAAGAAATTCAATGAATTATACAAAAAAATACAAAACCTTTTCATCCTTGGATGCCAGTGGGAATTCTTTATTCTTCTTCAGATCAGTTCTTGCAATGATAGCCACAAGTTCTCCTTTCTCATTCACGATCGGCAGTTTTCCTATGAGAAAAAAATAAAAAACAAAAAAAAATTAATAATAATAAAATAAAAACTCGACAGACGACAAACCTTTCTTGCTTTTCTGCAGGATCTGATTCGCCTCCTTCAGAGTGACACCATGAGGAGCCACAATGAGGTCCTCCAGAGGGGTCATGACCTCAGAAATAGGAATGTGCATCTGGTCTTGCGCGATAAAATCAATGTCGCGCTGGGTGACCAGACCGATGAGTTTGCCGCCCATTTTCCCGTTCTCCGTGATGGGGATCCCGGAGAATCCGTACTTGCGCTTCGCCTCCAGGACCTCCGCCACCGGATTGTGCGCATACATGACGACAGGATCCAGAATAAAACCCTGCTCATATTTCTGAGAAACAATATTTGACGCTATTTAGCCGTGCTACTAATTAGTTTTATAAGCAAACCTTGACTTTTCTAACTTCATCAGCTTGGACTTCAGCTGAGCAATTGTGATGAATGATGCCTACACCTCCACAGAGCTAAAAATAGATATGCCATCATTGCGTTAACTATAGAGCTAATGAAGATGAGTCTTTCAAACGTTATACCGGTTGGGAAATAAAAAAATAACACCAGCATGACAAGATCCAAAATGGATCACTTGTCAATCCACATGCAACAATTGAACAAGGAATCATTTGTTCGCGGGCATTGATTCACAAACTTCTATCATAGTGAAGACAATAACCCCGTAGTACATGTACCAGCATACCAACATGACAGGATGACCAATAAAATTGTTGTCACTCAAGTTTGCTTCAACTGCATGGAACAGAGAAAAAACCCAGAGATGAAATGACACATACCGCCATAGCTATAGCCATCTGAGATTCGGTAACAGTATCCATCGGAGAGGAACATAGCGGCGCCTTGAGGGTGATCTTCTTAGTGAGGGCAGAGGTCAAATCCTGGAATAAATTAGCATAAATGAGGAATAACATAAAGTTGAGCGATGAAATTGTTCACACATTTTATTGATTTATGTCATTTCGGAATTAAATTCGAATTATGAATCAAAAATGGAACAAATGTGACCGACAAATGGTATCTATTTAGCGTGCAATTTATGTATAAAAATTGAAAAATTAAAATCTTGCATCATTTAAAAAGCATGATACATCCAACGAGGGGAAGACTGGGAGAACATCAAGGCATGCGGGAGAAGAGAAAAAAAATTAATAAGAGAAATGAGGGAAGCAAGATATTCTAACATCACAAAAAATACAGAAACATTATTCTATCTCTTTTCTCATAGTTCAAATGGAAAATCTCCTGACATATGTTTGATGAAGCATCAATTGAAGAAAAAAAACACACACACACACAAAAAAACCCACTAAAAAGTGCCCAAAAGGTTCCAGAACAAGTACATATAGTAAAGAACTATTAATAACTAATTAAGAAAAAAATTTAACACACTCATTCAAGAGGAATACATAACCAAAAATACAAAAGCAGAATTAATATATCAAAACCACAGCGACCCTATATATATGAAATTAAAAATTATTCCAAACACTTTATTTAGAACCCCAAGCAAAGTGGAACAAAATGGATTGACTAATAAATGCAGCCTATAATCGAAAAAAGGCACAATATTTACAAAAAAGATTACAAAAAAAAAAAAAGATTACAAAAAAAAAAATAACAGCAAGAATAATGAATAAATAGAGGAACAGAGAGAGTGTGCCTGATATTACCTCTGCGTGGTGAAGGTAGTTAGGGCATTCTTTAGTGCACGCAGACCGTCTGGCTTTATACAAGTCACTTGGACTCTCATTTGAACGCTTCAATGAGAACGATTCTGAATTAGCGGAAAGAAAGGAGGAGAAAACACTGCACAGCAAACAGAAGAAAGAAAGAAAAAAAAACTTGAAAAAAAATAAAAAAATTATTCGGAAACTCGAAAACGGCAAAAGCCCATGCAGGATAGTAATTTTTTAAATGATGCAAGAATACTTTCAAAACACTTTTTTTCTGTTAGTAGGAACTTCTACTTCTGAGCTGAAATTGTTAGTGTTTCTTTTTATATTTCTAAGAATTGATTTTGTTTGGGATTCATTTATCAGAGGCATACATTCATAAGCCAGAGATATACTCACAACGGCGCTAGATTCAAAATCAATGAACCCCGGGAGGATGAGGAAATCACTGAAAAAAAAAAAAGAGAAATTTTAGAAATAGAACTATCTTTCAAATACATCAATTGCTCATTTGATTCCACAGTTCTATTTCAACTCTCTTTTGGAGTTGAAAAGACTAGCATACATAACCAAGAGTTAAACATACATTCCAGTCTCATCTTAGAATAATACATGGCAACAATAATCTGAATCGTCATCATTAGGGCTGGGCGGATATTGCTTCAACACGGATACACGGATAACGGATATCCGTGTTACTAATATCCGACGGATACGGATACGGACACGGATATTTATGCCCAAACACGGGAGCATGCACCTGCAGCGTAATGGCCCAGCGCCTGGCACACGCTGTGAGCCGGAAAACCACGCTCTGTCTGCAGCAGTTAAAGACAAGTGACCTTGACCTACTGCTTGCTTCTTGTACATTTTTTTTATCAAAACGTTCAGAATGAGTTTCAAGAGGCATCGCACATGCAGACAGCTCGCTTGCCTGTCGATTTCACAGAGGCGGATTCCTTATCAGCGCAGGCTATTATTTTCCCCAACTTCACAGTCGCAGATTATAAGCCCAAGACGGAACGATAGTAACGTGCACTTTGTGCTACAGTGTACACTTTCAATAAACATGATTTGGAAATGTACAAACTTAGTAACTTCATGGGGCGCAAGTCAGTTCATAACTTCATGGCAATTATTGTTCTATAGAAAGTTTGAAATAATGCAAGTCGCTAGATCGCATAGTAGGGGGGCCTACATGTACTAGTCTATATTAACTGTTCAATTTCAAACATGGTTCAAGGTCGAGAAAGTGATGAAATTCAGTGCTGTTTGTGGTTCACACGAAAACTGCAATTGACAAAGCTGTCACGTGTAACGGTGTTGAAAAATAAGCACTAAAGGAGATAGTCAACAACGCGTGTTACGTCAC